>DWDT01003266.1:0-12529 GCA_018245595.1 Microceris scylla | reverse complement strand
CTACTGTACCGATTATTATGAAAATTGGTATATGTATTTGTATGTTGGCGTAGCAACGCGCGCCGGGTACAGCTAGTTCTCTATATATAAATTACTATTTTGTCTTGTATTTGGTTAAACATTTTTTGTTGACAATTAATTCTATTTTTTAAAATGTTTCTTAAATTATTGTCTCTGAAATTGATGTATCATTTTAATCATCCGCTATTGTAATATAATAATTTAATATTTCAATTTTTGTTCATGTTTAAAAAATTAATTAGTGTAATTAGGAAATCCGTACTAATTAATGAATAAATAGATAAATAAAATAAGGCATTACTGCCACGACAGACAAAGCAACATGCCGTCAAGGATCAGTTAAACATTAGGGAGGTATTTAGGTAATGTGATGTTGCAGATGGCTATAGGCGGCGGTAACCATTTACCATCAAATGGACCGTATGTCTGTTTGTCATGCGTTTTCATATTAAGAAGCCTAAAGGAACTTCTTGTAATGTATAAAGCATCCCCTTTCCGTAGCATAGCACACGGTAGCCCTAGCGAGTGACGCGTGCGCGAGCGACTGCGCTGCGCGGGCCGCAGTGCACTGTGTCGTGGGTGGTTATTGCCCCTGGTGGCCGTCGGACTCATTTTTATACGTTAACAAGAACATTTGCACTTTTGTTACTTCTACGAGCCCAATAAAAACTGTTGATTGACCGAATGAAAATATACTTACGTTGTCCATCGTTAATGTGATCTAACAAAAAATTACTGTTTTATTTTCCAACAATATAATACACAATATTAAATAATCAATTTACGAAACATAATTTTATACGATAATCAAATTACAGTGAACTTTTCTCGTATTAAAGACATTGTCTATTATATTTTATGAACACTACAAATGGCGGACATGAGATCACATAAAACATATTTATATGTTATGTACTGTGTACATATACATATGTACATTAAAATCACAAATAACATGTGAAGATAACATTCGCGTATCTTCGAGCGTATATGCAAATAATGGCGGAGCATAGCCATCAGTGTGAAGTAAATAACCATGATAACAAAATATCCAAGTAACTATTACTTAGAAAGGCCATAACAATTCTATCACAGCAGTAATCTATATTCCCTTTTAACCCCAGTCCTGAAGTTGACCATATAACAAGACAACGTGCTGTACGGACGAGAAGTTTAAAAATAAGCATCACATGGCATAACACACAGCCATCCCAACAATCGTCCGCGATAAAGAGGCGAGCCAATTACTCAACTGGGTAAAAAATTGCTGTTTATTCACGTAACTAGTTCCCGTGGGGAGAGCACGAGAGCCACGTGCCTGCCGCGATCAGCTGGTGGTGGGGTTGACGGCCGGCGGGCCGGTGGAGCGCCGCGGACGAAACGCAGCGGAGTCAACGCACTTGTTGAGCTGATGGTGCGGTCTCCTTGCGAACGGGTTGTTATTCATGCTGGAACGAAACGCTTCGCGGGCGGCTGGGGATTCGTTCATTGGGATCACTTTTTTCTTTTCTTACTCTTCTGCGGCGCGAATTAAATGTAGTACCGAAACGTTTAAAATTAATCGCGCCGCCCCCGGGTAGAGTTAATTAGAAAAGTGGTCGAAGAATACGACGACGTGACCGCGGCGCTCTATAGTTGTGAAAGCTCCTAGAGGTACTTCAAAATATTAATTATTATTATTTATGTATGTATTATGGAATCATAATAGTGAAACCTTTGCTTTCAGTGAGAAGTGACAAGCAACTAACCTCCTTGAAGTCGTTGACCCATTGGCTAATGATGCAAGTGCTAAGAAGGCGATTGCGGATTCGATACCACCCGGAACTAATATTTTTGTGATGAATACAAGTGTATAGTGAGATCTGTTTATGCATCTCTAATGCCTTTATTATCTCTTGACATTTTATAATAATATGAAAAAAGAAAATCAACCAGCCGATTGACCCGGTCGAAATGTTTGTCCCGACTGTGAAATACCGCAATTCCGTGTGTTTATGTTCTGCTTTAAAATATTACAAGTCTATCACAAATCTGAACGAGTTTTTTTACTTTCTTAAATTTTTTTACGCAGTCGGGTTGTTTAATTATTCTGTTATATTTTTTATTTCCCACTTTTTGGTTTTTAAGTTATTTTACATAGTCGGCTTTTTTAATTTTTTTATTATTTTTTTTATTTGATTCGCCACATGATACATTCCACAAATTTTACGTTTTTATCAAACAAATACAAGTAAAGTAGAAAATAAAAGATAGTTATATGTTATATCCTGCGCACCAATCAGCTGAAGAGTTATTAGACCGTCGAGCAATTTCAATATCTTGACTCCGTGATCACAAACATAGGCGGCAGCGAGCCAGAAATACGGAGGCGCATTGGCATGGCCAAATCAGCGATTACCCAGCTTGGCAAAGTATGGAAAGAAAAGAACATCACTAATAAGACAAAGGTCCACCTGGTCCGTACTCTTGTCTTATCCATCTTTCTATACGGAGCGGAGTCATAGACCATGAAAGCTGCCGACAGGCAAAGAATTGACGCTTTTGAAACATGGTGTTAGCGAGTTAGTGTTAGTTAGTGGATATACCCGTCAGAACCGCTCTACACTAAGCTGCGGACCGTAACATGTGGAGACGGGCTGTTGACAATATAAAGTCACGATCCTCAGCAGTGAGGAAACGAAGAAGAAGAATGTTATATATTTGATTATTGTGCTAATTAAGTCTTTTCATTTGATACCCCACGCGACACCCTTCAAAGATTCTTTCGTAGTGTCCTACCGAAACAGGTTTTTCAGCCGGAACCGAAACTAAAACCGACCTTTCGGCCTCGCTCTCAGTTTTGACCAAAACCGAAACTTACTGAAGCATTTGAAATTTGGTGTATTTTAAATTTTGCTCGACTCGTAATACGAAGCATAGAGTGTGCTTGACGATGACAAAAATTTTTATACATTTATTTGCATATTCTATTTATACTGGCAGTTAAATAGAGTCAAATGAAATAAAGAGACAATCATTACAGTACGTAAAAAACATATTTAACTTTTTTATGCCATGACCAACGGTCGGAATTGCGGTGCAATTCTGAGCGTTATTATAAACATGGATATAGTATGCCATTTATCCCGGGCTTATAAAATTCAGGACATTCATTTTGTATGCATATATGTATTATAGTTTATTGCAAATTAAAAAGAAATTCATACTTTTTTATTTCATCCATTTTTATTCACGACGTAAATGTCACTAGAGGGCGCCATATTGGATTAAGTCTGTGGTCGCATATCTAAGAACAGAAGTATAAACATGTATCTGACGTCACCTTAATTATATAAATCTGTCCAGGGATTTGGAACATATGAGGTAATAAAGAATATTACAAACATACATACAAACAAGATACGCGCGAAAAATATAATCCTCTCCTTACAGTCGGGTAAAAAGACGGACACTCGGGCTCGGAGCGGCCGGGCGCGGTTCCGATCCAGCAACCGGTCGGAGCTCCGGACGGCGTCTTGAACTTGATGAGTCATTGTGAGCGATAACCGGCCTTAAATCGCTATAGAACAATGTACACAATAGCAATAAGTATAGATTACTTTAACATAGCAACGACATTTCGCTAAAAATAAAATAATATAGATGACATGGGTATTTAAAATTATTGCAAAAGGCTGTATTGTTTATGGAAAACAACACGAGGAATCCTACACGTCTTAAAGAATTCTCCATAAAGTACTCGAAGGTATACGAAATCAGACTAAAGCATTAAACATACATATTAAAACAGTCCGACTTTTGTTAAGACCTTGTGCAGAAGGGACGAATTCGTCGCGATTCTCTCGCGCGTATCACGCGCGACAGTTGCTTCCAGAAGAGGCGTACCAACGAGCGCGCATTTGGGGACGAATTTAATAAGCAGTAAAAATGGAGTTGAACGAAGCGGTTTGTTTTTAACGTCTTTCTTTGTTTTTAACGAATAAAATAAATAATAATAATGACTAACCAATATCTTTCTTTTTCTCCTCGGAGTCATCTTTATCAGAAAATATTAAAACCAATTCTTCCCAAGCCCAGCGTCTTAATATGCTATTGGCATAATCAGATGATTCCGAATCCCATAACGCCGGTCTTTTTTCTATTTCGTTTATAGGCATTTCCGTATCAAAAATTTGGCGCTCCATTTCCCTCAATACGTCCACTCGATCTGAAGTTCGCGCGTTAACTGGACGCAACAAGGCGTCTCTAGTATCTCGACTCGCGCGCAGTTTGCGCGAAGCACGCGCGGGTCGAGTCTGGCGTAGTGCACGCGATTTACGCGCGTATTTTGAATTCGCGCGATGCTTGTGGACGCGATGTATTGGCGCATAGTATCTCGCTAACGCGAGAATAAATTCGCGCGAACCGTTTCGCGGCGAATTCGCCCCTTCTGGACAAGGTCTTAAAAGTATGCGGAGCTGGGGAACGAGTGTAGCGCTACCATTGCGATCGAATACAATGGAGTCATAGTAGCCCTTATCGTCAATGTTAAAGATATCGTGTATGCATGCTTATAATCCCATTTATTACAGGATGAATACATATAAGTAATCAGGACAGAGCGCGATAGAGCTCATTGGGGGAGGCCTATGTCCAGCATCGACATATGGACTGAGATAGGCTGATGATAATGATTATACGTAATCAAAAACAAATTCCTGAATGGCCAATTGCTAATTTGCTGACTCTGCGCATAATTCTAATTCATTATCAGACACGTCAGATTGGCGTGGTGTCGATCCAGAAATTGTAGATGTAGATTTCATGTCTAAAGTTATCGGTTCAGGTATTTTCGGTTTCGAGTCTACTGGCGCAGATTCAGAAGCCGTTGATTTGAAATCTAATGGAAGAAATTTGGAATTATCAGATCTTGAGTACAAAGCTGGGGATTCGGAAACAGGAAGCAACTCCTGATCTAACGTTACGGATTCAGAACCTACTGTTTTTAAGTCCAATTGTTGTCCAGAAATTGTACCTTTTACATGCAAAAATGGATATTGAGATATTAAATCGGTACGTGAAAATCCTGTACTCGAAGATGCTGAATCCAAAGGTATAGTTTGTATCGTTGGACATTTTGAAGGCAAAATTGTGGAATATACGGTGTTCAAAGAATCAGAAGTCACAAATACTGTGTTGGATTTCTCGAAATTTGGAGTGAACAATTCAGAAGTCTCATTCTCAGAAGTAGAAGAGACATTTTTTTCTGATAAACATTTCGAACCAGTATGAACTGTAGTAGGTATTTGATTTTTTGTTTTAGAAACCTCAGTTTTTACTGTCGTAGTGTTTGATTTAGTAGTATTAGGTTCAAGTACTATGCATTTTGAAGTTACGGATTCATTAGTTTTAAACGAATCAGGTCTAAATATGGAAGATTTTACGGTCGAAGGTAGGATTTCAAATAATGGGATTTTGGGGACTGGAGTCAAAGACTCATGAACAGGATATTCAGTAGCACCAGATTCAAAAGTCTGCTTGTCTGATATGGATTTCTTGATTGGAGATTTAGCGTTCGAAGCTGCAAGTTGGAACAACGGTTTTTTTGGACTTGGATTACCAGGTCCAAATAAAGTAAATTTAAATGTTTTGGGATCAATACTAGGAGTCTTGGAATTGAAAGTATTAATTCCGCATACAGTAGATTTAGAAGTTAAATTTGAACTTTCGGGATTGGACAACTCTGACTCACTATTTGCGGTCGAACCTCCTGTTCCAAATAAAGAAAATGTTTTGCCGAAAGGACTAGATCCAAAAGCATCAGATTTAGAAGTTCCCGGTTCAAAATTCAGGGTGCTTGAATTAGAAGCTTTAGAATTGTCAGAATTTAACTCTCTGGACTTTAAATCCTCAGGTGACATTATTGATGATTTTGTATTAGAATTGTTGGAAGTATAGATGGGAGATTTTGAGGTACAATTTCCAGGTGCTAGCTCTGAAATGCCGTTAAGAAGTTCATTGCCTGTATTAGTAGCTTTATCTATTCCTTTTTTTAACACAAAAGGCCAAGGATTTTTATTTTTATAGTTTGCCCAAGGATTGCTATCCGCTGTCCAATTCCAAAAAGGCTCATATCCAGTTATTTTCTCTTTTTTCATAATTAAAGCTTGTGTATTGTTCGTGCCAGTTTGATTTTCAGAGTGTTTCGATACATAGTTGTATATGTTTATAGTTTTCGTATCCTCTCGAACCACGTAAGGAGACGTTGAATCAGACGTGTTAAACACATTCATATTTTCATTTCTGCACACTGTCTGACTATCAACATCTGCACAGGGTACGTTATTATGGATGTTGATGTTGAAAAGGCTTTTTTTATCGCTTACATTTTTGTTACAGTCACTGCCAAAGCGTCTAATATTATTATGAAATGTGTTTTGAGCTGAACATGGGATACAGTGACAATGATTGTGAAACAGATGTGGAATATTTAACATAAACTTCCCATTATTGTGGCATCCGCGAGAACTACACTGAATAGCATTAAATGCTGTATGAGGACAAGAAGTATTGTTAGCACAGTGACACATAAAGCCTTGTGGATTAGCACATAACATTGTTGAATTAGTATAAGCGTGATTTGGGAAATTCATATTATGAGGAGTTGAACAGAATGCCCTATTTGGATTGCAGTTATGAACCATACATTGTAGGTTCTGTGAATTCATTGCGCAGTTTCTATCCATACATTCGTACATTGCTGTTGGATTGTTACGTTCGAAAGGAGAATTTATAGCAAAATTATTATTATTGTTACGTTCGCAAGGAGTATTTATGGTAAAATTATTATTGTTTCGTTCAAATTGGTAGTTTATAGGGAAATTATTATTTTCACTATTTATAGGTTGAAATTGTGGAATATGTCTGCCCATATGCCGATTATCAGCTTGGTTTGGGTGCACATCGCGGCTTGCAATGCTATTGGGAATGCAAGTACGTCCAAATGTGAGACCTGTATTCTCACCTGTTCGCTTTTTACTTTCCACGTTACGAGTTTTGACCCCTGGCCCTGACTTCGATTCCATGCTATCTTTTATCATCTTTTTAAACACAAATTGTCTTTGTAGTTTATTTTGATCACTGTTATTACCGGATTTGGAGTGTTTTGCCCATTTCTTATATATATACTGATATTGTGGTGTATTTTGATTAGTATTTTTGATTGGAGATTTAATGTCTGTGCTATGAAATATTTTAGTATTGTCAACAACCCCAGCAAATGGACCGGTAGGGTTTACAATATTACTGTTGTTATCTATACCCTTATTGTCATCATTATTACTATTATTAGCGGTACCGAACAGCAGTCCACTAGATATTGTATTATATTTTAAATTACTAATATGTCTTCTATCTTGTGTCCGCAGAGCGTAGTTAAATATATTGATAGCCAACTCACTGGTCTGTCCGAAGCCGCCGGTGCTGCCGAGACTGCCGCCACCGAACAAACTCGGGGCGCTGGTTGTTGCCGGCTGCCCGAATGCTGAAATTATAGTATAATAATAAATAAAGCGCTATGGCGTTCCTTCGCGGAAGTTTATGTCGATGTAAAGTCGATTTTTACATTTCGAACGTTATATGGAATGAAATGCTTGAGCGCCATCACAAAACAAGAATTGCGCCTAAAAGTCTATTCGTGTTCGTGGTACCAAAATTTAAAAATGACTTATCATAACTTCAAGACTACTAGACCTAGGCCTATAAAATTTTGTGTTTGACATAGACAGCCTCCCCCTCTATAAACCACATTCCGTTGGTCCACTACTTACAGGACACCTGTATAAAAACATGCGACATTTGCTTAATACATGGGAAAAAACTCACTGGCACCCCCAAATAGCGGTTTATTCTCGGTCGTCTGCTGGAACCCACCAAACATACCGCCACTGGAGCCCTTGCGGCCAGCAGTGTAGTCCTCCAGTCTCAGCTCCTCGAGCGACTTGCTTTCGTACTCCTGTAAAAATAAAAATATATTAATAAGTATAATCCCATTTTACTACACAGCCATGAGATGTGTAGCGGACATGTAATAGAGAAAAGTAATAAAATGAACTAACCCTTCCCCTCTTCATTAGTGACCGTCACACATTGTATGCGACCGTGTAACATCGGCTTATCTGTTTGTCTATCCCACTAATAATACCACAAACGTGATAGTCTGTATGATTATAATTACTATAAATTATATTTATTAGATATGTGCGTGTGTTTGAAATATTGATGGTGGTTTTTGTTGGGCGCTGTCTTGGAACCCCCGTCGTAAAAGTAAGGAATTCTCCTTCAGAGCTGGAAAAACAGTCTCATCTGCTTTGGCAACTTATTAATTTCAAAATAAAAACTTACTGCGTAAAAATAACAACTTTGTATAAATATCTTTAGACGACGGTCACCTGCTGGTGGTTCAGTTTATTCATGTGATAGGTAAAATTTATAAATTGATAAATAAAAATCTACGGCAGACTACCATCGACGACTTTTTCTGGCAACGTATAATGTAAGGACCCTGAGACTGGATGAACATATTTCGGGACACGAAATGGAGTTGAATAATATTAACTGGTACATTCTGAGATTGTCTGAAGTCCGAAGAGATGGCGAGGGCACGATGTCCCTAGAGTCCGGACACCTATTTCCGAGAAGGAGAACTTTCCCAAGGTGGCGTCGGTTTCTTCGTCATCAAAGTCCTCATAAACAGTGTAGTGGAGGTCAGTAGGGTATCGAGTAGGGTAGCATACCTACATAGTATTGAAATTGACCAACAGGTATAGCCTGAAGGATTTATAGGTTATATGCACCGACTTCGAAACAGACTGACCAAAATGTCTATGCTCTTTACGAGGATATACTGAAGGCAATGAGGGTAACAGCTAAATCTCACTTCACCGTTGTTATGGAAGACATCAACGCCAAAGTAGGAGTACAAGGATGCGGCGAATCGGTACTTGAGCCATATGGTTTCGGTCACAAAAATCACAGGGGGCAAATGCTTTTCAACTTTCCAGAAGTTCAGGAGCTCCACTTGATGAATTCTTTCTTCAAGAATTCGCAAAGAAAGTGGACGTGGCGATGCTCCGACACTGTAACTAAAAACGAGACTGACTTCATCATGACAAACAAGAAGCGTATATTTAAAGATGTCTCAATGATTAATAGTGTTAATACCGGTGATCATCGGCTCTTAAAAGGCACTCTGGATATTGATTTCAAGTGGAAAAGACGTCGCTTGAAGTCAACACTCCGTCCATGCATGGCCGAATTGAAGCACCGATACGACTCGTTGGAAACCACGACAAGTGTTTTCACACGACGTGTCACCACGAATGGTCCCGCTCAGAAATTTAACGACTTTCAACCCCTGGAACAGGCAGGTTTTCGTAAAGGCTACAGCACTGTGGACCACATACATAACATTGTACAGAAAACTGAAGAGTACCATCTGCCTCTCTGTAAGGCCTTTGTGGACTACGAGAGAGCCTTCAATTCCATTGAAACCTGGGCTGTTCTGGAATCCTTGCAAAGATGCTGCGTAGACTGGCGATACATAGAGGAGATGAAATGTCTTTACAATGCAGCTTCGATGACCGTGCGTATCCAAAACCAGCATCCAAATCCTATCCAACTGCGACGTGGAGTAAAACAGGGTGATGTTATATCACCGGAACTGTTTACAACCGCATTGGAGGATGTCTATAACGTTGGACTAGGAGGCACGGGGCCTCAACATCAATGGCGCACACATTTCTCACCTCTGTTTCATATTGGCCGAGTCTCTGCGGGATATAAAAGAAATATTGAACAGCCTGAATGATGTGTCTCGACATGTCGGGCTCGCCATGATCAAGACAAAAGTCGTGTTCAATAATCACGCCATGGGGAAACCGATTACGGTCGATGGATCGACGATTGAAGTTGTTGAGTTTTCTCGGCGTCTATATCATAGTGCCTTAAGACCAAAGTCTTCGATCAGTGCGTCCTGCCAGTGATGACATACGCTGCAGAAACGTGGACCCTAACAATGGGAGTAGTCCACAAGCTAAAGGTAGCTCAACATGCTATGCAAAAAAAAAAGACGAATTAAAAAAAAAATATTCAAAAGACGGGTGAATAGGCATTTTCTAGGCGAGCGTGTTAAACCCTAGGCTGCATCTCGCTTTCCATCAGGTGGGATTGCAGCCAAACGCGAGCCTATTTGTAATAAAAAAAAAAGGGTTAGCCTGTTGAAGTGGCAGTGGGCTGGTCACATATTATGTTGTAAAACTGATAGCCGTTGGGGCAGACAGCTTCTAGAATGGTCACCACAGACTGGCAGGCGTACTGTGGGTCGTCCACCGTCTCGTTGGACCGATGATCTTAACGCGGCTGGTCGAAGCTGGGTGAGATCTGCAGATGACCGAGTGTGGTGACACCTTGTGAAAGGCCTTTGTCCAGCAGTGGAACGAGAAAGACTGACGTGATGATGATGATGTTTTTGATGAAAAAAAAATCCACCAACCTTCATACAAGTGATGCAGTGATGTTTTATGTTGATAGACTGTGAAGTGCCACCCTTTACAATCACATCTGTGCCAACAACTGGATTATATTTGGCATGGGCTGTTCCTGTGGCTGCTTGCTGGCCAAAAGCAGCTGTTGAGGAAAAAATTGGAAGTTTTAATACTTATCTATACACATTAAATCTTATTTATTTATTAGTTTCATCAACACAGAATAAAGACTTCCCTAGTACAAAATAGTGATTATACTTTTTCCACCATGTAATAAGCGATGAGCCCAGTGACATACACCTACTAAAAATTACAATTTAAATTTGTTTTAGATGGGGTCAAATCCAGGTTGTCTTGAATAGCAGTTGACGAACAAGCAGTCAAATATTAAGAATCTTATACACGTGAAGCAAAAACTTTGTACCCTTTTTACGAAAATTGCACAGATTGAGTATGAAATTTGGCACATTTATAAATAAATAAATAAAATTGATAAAATAAATAAAATTGGTATCTGTTTGCAATATTAATATAACCGCTTTTTACCAAATGCATATGTATGTATACATGGCTCCTGTACCTAAATAACATTTTTTACTATTTTTGTCTGTCTGTCTGCTTGTTCTGGCTAATCTCTGAAACGGCTGGAGGGATTTTGACGGGACTTTCACTGGCAGATAGCTGATGTAATAAGGAGTAACTTAGGCTACTTTAATTTTAGAAAAAAATTTGATTTCCATGGGAACGAAATCGCAGCCATAGCTAGTTTATATACATGAGTGCAGGAAGTTTCAATATACATATGTGTATTCAAATACATTAAATTGAATTAAATAAACGATTTATTCATTACTGGTACGGCACACTGGTACTGGTACGGTACCAGACATGAGATGGATTGTTGTCAATAAGTGGCGCAGAAGAGAAATTTATTTACGCGTAGTCTTTGACATTAAAACCAAGACAACGCTCAAACTGATTATTTTATGATTTACGATCGAATTTCAGTCGCTACTGGACTACCAGTTTAAATTAAAAGAATCATTTCCATTCAACTTGCATTTTAGTGTGGCATTAAATTTATATTAATGAATTGACTACTTACAGCCACTATTGGAGAAGAGACCGCCTCCACCCATGGTGTTGCTCTGTTGCCCAAATAGCCCGGTGCTGGTTGATGGTGTGGAGCCAAAGAGCCCACCAGAGGTGCCTGCAGTGGCTGTGTTACTAAAGCCGAAACCTGAGGTGTGAAAATGATAAGGTAAATGGTGGATGAAAGGACGGAAAATAAGCAGATATGAAAATAATAAAGTATGAAAATAATCCTATTATTTCTTTATTGTTAATTGTCAAATATATTTAAGACATTAGTGAATTAACACTTTCTAGACAAACATGCTATATTCTAAACTCTAAAATCTAGAGTATATCATACTTTTTATCAGATAACATTGTCGTTAAAAGGAAGCTGTTCAATGTTAAACAATTTCCACTTTGTTACTTTATGGGTTAGATGACGGTATGTACGAACAACTTGCGATCACTGAAGCAAAAATCTATGTAATAAGATCTTACCAGCCGGTTTCGCCGCGAAGGTGTTAGCATTCTGTGGAGCGCCAAATAATCCTCCCGAGGTGCTGGTGTTAAAGAGACCGCCGGACGTGTTCCCGCCAAAACTGAAACTGTTCGACGCACCGAAAGCCGGAGTGGGGGCGGACGCAGCCGTCGACCCGAACAGACCGGTCGATGTGTTCGAGGAGCCGAACAGACCTGGCAATATATGACTCCGTTACATTTTCGTCCATATATGATGCGAAAACGGAAAGCTAAGTGAAATGCTGCGGTAAAAAAGGAAAGTAACTATCAACATTGCACATTTTTTTGCCATGTACATACTTAAATAACAAGTATTATGTAGCGCCTATATATTGTATCCTTTCATACATTCACGCTAGTCGTGGCTGCCTATAATTGAGGCGACATTT
>DWDT01003265.1:0-12530 GCA_018245595.1 Microceris scylla | reverse complement strand
TAATACTCAAATGTTATATGAAATAATTACAATATTGCCTGCTTTTTTCAATTAAATTAGTTTATTCTACGCGAAAATATTTTGTCATCGTTACATAAATAAATATTTTTATATTTACTTATATTTAAATGTTTTTATATTATATTTAATTATATAATTATAATATTTTACATCGATGAGAGACTCGATCAAACATATTTTTTTCTAGACAGTAAATAAATAGAGGAAGCAGCAGCTTCAAATAATCAACTATAACGCTTTGATTATCTTTTCGTTGCCTTGAACTGTCAACTCAATTAAAAAAACAAAAACATGGTAATCAATGTGCTCTTTTACACTCACTTTTAGAATATACCTATGAATGGAAATAATGACTTAAAAATTACCTACATTCATTAAAAATATATTCGGTTGTTTCTTTGTTAGCATCTAAATTTTCTGCATTTTATGTATTTTTATGAGTTCGAACGTTGCCGTTTTTTGTTTAATACCAGGAAAAATATCGCTAATATTATATTTTCATAATATTATTTCTTGGTAATAGTATACGCTTCAGTAGATCTGAGTTCATGATAATGTCAGAGATCAAAGTATAGTAACTTACGATAAGATAAAATCTGATTTAATAAATAATATTCAACGTTTGAATTTTTTGTAGATTTTTGGATGTACGATTTTTTGTTAATTCAATTCCAATATTGCATTTATTAACGTTTCGTTATTTTAACTTAATTACGTATATTTTTTAATATTTTCTAATACAGTTAGCATTTTTTATGATTATAAGAAAATTTTCGTGTATATACAGAAGAGTTAACCTATAACGACTATTCATCGGTACACACATCGGTACTTGCGTATCGGTATCATTAAACCAATGTTTAATTTAACTCTTTATAGTGTACACCTTGGAATGAAATCTGTCTACACTTGGATCCTTGGAATGGTAAACGGATCACGATACCATCGTAGCACCGCGACATCCACACCTGCTAGCTCATTTTCCGCAGATAATAGACATTGTTTCCTTAGAAAATGATTAATTTTATGTCACTCCATGATTGTAAATACATTTTAATATACCTTGATACTGAACAACTAATAGAGTTGGCAGATTCATCTATTCGCTTGATGCCGGCGGCTTAGAGAAAAATGGCGGGAAGTTAAAAAAAATATTGTGCAATCACAAGCATTCCAAACATTTACCACTACAAGGAAAATCCTCTACTTTGCGAGATAAATATTTACTTTTTATGTTGATCAGACAAACATTGATATGACGAATATATAATGTACCATTTTGAAAATTTTACAGAGACGCCACAACGTTTTACTGATTACGACATGGATACTCGCACAGGTTAGTTTATTAATTTACTTTAAATCATTAACTAATTTTTTAATCCATTTTGTAATATTTTTTGTTATCGTTTGTAACTGTAATATTTATTTTAACACGTTTGTTTTAATTTCTCATGGTTTCTAGATGTTCGAGTATACGAATTTATAGGTAAAAAAACAACAAATACTATCTAAGTAGTCCTATCGAAATAAATCGCACGCTTTTTGATGCAACTCTGAACATTTAAAATATAAAAGCATACGTTGGGCACTGCAATGTAACATTTTTAATTAATATAATTACAATTAAATGGCTAGAAATAAATAAAGTATTGCAATATAATATATTGGATAGATATTGTGTCTAATTTTGATAACAGCGACAATGATATAACGTATAACGACAGACGCTAATTAAACTCACGTGAACGAATGACTCATTCATTCATCTCAATTAAATAAAGATTAATCAGTAAACACTATCATTAATTAAAGTATAAAGTTTGTTTAGTTTAATAATATCAACATTTTTAAACGTCCGTAAGTGAAATATGGTAGGCAAAGCGTATCTTATAAAATATTTTAAAGTTGATTCCCTTTACAAATATTATATACTACCCTCAATGGTTAATCAGATCATTGGCTACCTTGACCCCAAAATATGGATTTGTAATTGAGCATACTTTGGTAGGTAATATTAATGACCTAAGATGATCATTATTGTCAGTTCACTAGAAAAAATTACAGAAAATTCAATCTATCCTACTTTAGATAAGTTATCAGAGATTTCATATGCGTTCAGAATTTCACAATAAACATGAAACGTTATGAAATAGCGTTTGACGCGAAGGTGCCAATTGTGTTACAGTTTGCGCAATTTATAAAATTTGATGTTGTAGAAAATTATTATTCTTGTTTGACCGTTTCATTGATCCATGAAGTGAGACTGTTAGACAGATCACAATGTTTATGCATGTTATAAAACAGCGCAATGGATAAAGTTAATAATGTACCTACAATATTGTTTCTGGTACTTATAAATTAAAGTTTCAATTGGATCTACTTGTTGAGATGCGACGCTGCGTTCTTAACAAGATCGCGTTCAATATATCTACAGGTCCAATCAAAGTCACATGTCTCACAAAACGCAAGAACGAAACTTATTATCAAACAAAGGCTATATGTACCTACGTAGCTAATTATCGATCTCTTATTTGAACTTTCATAACACTTTAGAGAAGCACCATTGAGCTCGAGTGATTTTATACTTACTATTTTCACTCTAAGAAAAGACCTGAGATTCGAACTGGCTGAAAAGAACGTACTTACCTTAAATAAAAAATATTTGATATACCTACTTTAAATGTAAGCCTACCAATATATTATTACCAAGACTATAATAATACACCATCATCGTCATCACATTAGCCTTTTTTGTTCCACTGCCTAATAATATAAATAATGACTGGTCCACATTTTTCTAAATTTCTAATCCCGTTGCTATATCCCTGACAAGAGTCTTGGTTTAACTGGAAGGGAGGTACCTGAGGGTCACGGACTGATTAGTCGAAAAACATTTGATGAGTTTTGCGGAATGACCTAGGGTCATTTTATCTTAAGAATGATATTTTTCGGTAAATGATGTAAAGAGTCGATATCAAGATAAAGCAACGTTATATATTTCATGAATAAAGCCCTTGAATTAGGATGGTCCACGAAGTCACGTATGCCTCCATGGTGTGGTCGTATGATTCAAACATTATAAATATGTTATAGTGTTTATCGTGTTTATTAACTGACTGCCTCGATGGTCGAGTGGTTGCAAGTGGTACTGCCGATCGGGAAGTCCTGTCATAAATCCCGGGTCGGTTACTACGGGATTTTTCTAATTTAGATTTTCTAGTAGTGATTCGGAGTTTCGATCTGTATCCGGTGTATAGCAATAGGCTCACCACCTATTTCATGAAACGTTACGTTTATACCTGGTGATACGTAGGAATGTACTACACTCCTCTGCCTATCTCTTCGGGGATTACAGGCGTGATGTTTCCTTACGTGTTTATTAAGAATTTGAGATCGATCTTTTTTATTTCTGGTCATTTAAATATTATTATTATTATATTAGAGGAAAGTCTTTACAACACCTTTAAGCGGGACTTCTTGCACGCTTTTGAATGAGAGTTATATAAATTATTTTCAATATCACACAACTGTTTTCGAACTTTGCTTTTTGTTTCAAAGCTTTACCTACCAAGAGCTGGGTTCCAATAAATATGGTTGCGATAATAATATTTATAGCTTAATAACTATGTTACGGTTTGAATACTGATTTTATGAGTCTAACACTCGATAAGATGATATTTTGATTACACGGGCTTAAAACTTTAGATTAAATGGTTGATTAATTAATGTATTTTTTTTTATTTATACATAGATCGTAATCACGTTGAGGAGACCACATCGCTCAAGTAAGTTTGATTCGCGAACTTTAAATTATACGACTTCAAAATGATCCAAGATCATTTTGTTGATTTTAATAACATTAAAACTTTTATTAATACTCTTATTATTTTTATATATTTAATCAGACTCCGACAGCCGTTCGTTTACAGCAGAAGGAAATTAAACCAAGTAACAATGAACCTGTTATGTAGATGGTGGCACAAGTTTTGCCTGCGCTGTCACCAGCCAGACTCGACCCCGTCGTGGCAGCCTCGGTGGTGGTCCAAATTTTTTCCCTTCCCAATATTTCCTACGTTCAGACAATCGGCACAGCAGCTATGTATCATTCTATTTTGTAAGTTATTATTAGTAAACTCAGATATTGTTACTAGTGTACGATAAGATTGTATGTTATACTGATTTTCAATTATTTCTAGTTTTCCTCGCGTGGGGTATTCTGTATGCGGAAATAGGTGATCCTGTATCTCTGCATGGAGAGTTGCTCAGCATGACGCTACTGGTCATAGCCTCCTATTTAGTGGGCTGGATATGGCTGAAGGTGACCACACTGCCCGCTCTTATAGGCATGCTACTTACGGGAATCGCTTTTCAAAATCTACACTTAGTACATATGACTGATACATATCGGAAATTAAACCAGGATTTGAGGTATAAAAATATTTTCTTAATATATTTTCGTTTTTTACGTCATTTACGGTTCTGTTATACTGAACTCAGTTAATAATCGTTTGTATGAAAGAATATCTTCGACTGCTTTGAAACCCACACTTTATGTCTTTATTAAATTTTAAGTTCTCAACCAAAAATGGGTGGATGGTTCAATTGTTCCATTTTTGATTCAACTTGACTATAATCTATGATTAAATATATATTTGTATTTCATACATTTCAGTTTTAATTTAACAGGATTGTTTATTTAGTAATCATTTTCATTGCATAATGCTCATACGACGTCGTCACGTGACGAATTAAAAGTTGATATTTATCTGATGCATATTAATGCAATTATGTTTCTTTAAGGAAAGTAGCGCTTGTTATAATACTAATGCGAGCAGGCCTAGGGCTGGATGCTGGAGTCCTTAGGAAGCACTATGCAGCCGTGCTTCAATTAGGTCTGCTGCCATGGCTCGTGGAGTGTATAGCGATCTCTGTCACTACACATTTCTTACTATCTCTGCCATGGATATGGGGTATGAGGCTAATATAAAAATTATACATATTTTACCTAAAAATAATTGGTCAACAGTTTAACTTTTTCACTTACTTTTTTCTATCTCGTTTTCAAAAATTATCGGTAATATGTTTCTAGATATGTACATACTATGTACATAAATTATGAAACAGGTATACGGTTAAACACTACAAACATTGTTTACCAGTTCTTCGCATATATAGTTTTTATATGATACAATTATTCAGCCAAACAAAATATATAGTTCAATTTTAGCGTGAAATCTAATACTGTTTAACTGCTTAAGTTCATTGCAATAACAATGGTATTGACGAATATTAATAATTTAACTTTTGACAGCATTGCTGCTTGGTTCCATGATTGCTTCAGTGTCTCCGGCAGTAGTGGTCCCTTGCCTCTTCAGACTACGCGACTCCGGTTACGGTGTGGCCAAAGGAATACCTACCATGGTGCTGGCCGCTGCAGCTATCGACGATTCAATTAGTGTTGCCATATTTGCCATCATTTTAAACGCCATGTTTTCAACTGGCTCACCTACATACAATATTATTAAGGTATATAACCATTATGAATTTTCTTCGTCATTTATTTTAAGTTTCTAAACTAGTTAAAAAATAAAGGAAATTTTTATTTTTCAAAATTATTCGGTAGATGCTAATATCTAATATTGCATGACTTATTGTACTTATCTTTCATTATTAGCTTAGAGATCGTATAGGAGATTAGAGTCACTATTCAGCCAGTATTTTGTGTTATGTAGGTACCTATTTAATCCAGAAAAACAGAATTTAAGCGGATTACTTTTTAAACCATAATCTAAAATTATAGTAATTTTAAATATACCATAATTAATAAGTAATCGTTTTTATTTTGTAGGGTCCTCTATCAATAGTGGCTGGAGTACTTCTTGGATCATTGTGGGGGTCACTGGCTTCTGTAATCCCCGAAAAAGGAGATATTTACGTTGTACCATTAAGATTTTTAACTTTATTGTTTGGTGGTCTTTTTTCACTTTTCATCTCGAACTTGTTAGGATGGAGCGGAGCAGGTAAAAATGAATAAAACAAGATCCGTTTAACATTTTAAATACTTGTTTTTATCTCGTATGTGAATTGTTTCACTAAAAATTTACCATCAAATTTATAATTTATTTTTAGGACCTTTAGCGATAGTCTGCTCTGGATTTGTAGCAGCCTATTTTTGGGACAAACAAGGTTGGGCTATAAATAAAAATCCAGTCAGCAATCTCTTTAGAATTTTGTGGATATTTTTTGAACCTATACTCTTCGCTTTTACCGGAGCTCAAATTACGGTAAAAAAAAACGGTAATGTCTAAAATAAAATTGTAATTGTAACGCGAGGTTTTATTACTGATATGTTTTTTATTTACAGATTAATACATTAGATCCTGAAGTTATTAAAATGGGTGCAATATGCCTAGTGTCATGTTTGGTGCTTCGTGTTATTGCCACATACCTAGTCAGTTTCGGTTGCGGACTCAATGGGAAAGAGAAACTCTTTATCGGCCTCACTTGGATGGCCAAAGCTACTGTTCAGGTGTTTATTACATTACGAATACAGTACATTTCTGTACCTACATTTTGTTGTTATATACTGTAATGGCATTGAGAAATTCTCGCGTTCCATTACATTTTGTTTTCAAATGTCAAAATAACCAGTCGTTTTGATCTCAAAATGGAAAGCGGGAATAACTTTTTCCGAATTTTACTGATTATTACTAATATTATTATATTATATTTTAGGCAGCTTTAGGACCTGCAGCATTAGATTTGATAAATACCGGTAAAACATCTGGATATTCTTTAAGCGATGAAACGTATTATGCAAAGACAATACTAGCTGTCAGTGTATTAAGTGTTATTTTATCTGCGCCGACTGGCGCCATTTGTATCGCTGTCACAGGACCCAGGCTTTTAAACCGAGATGGTAAGTATTCCGTTTCGATTTTATTATAACAATTCGATACAACTTTAATATTAATGGTAATTTATTAGTAAGTTTAGAGGGAATAGATTAGAATTAAATCAGACCACACTAAAGTTAAGTTAATACATAAATTGAATATATACTTACATATATTAATATTGCTATATACCTAATTTATTACATAAGAACATAATAGTAGGGGAGCCCGGGATGCTAAATTTGCAGTTATTGGATTGTGAAGATGAGGTCCTAAAAAGAAAAAGGTTTATGTTAAGTTTGCCATTTTAGTGGGGAGGAGAGTGTGTACAAATTTTCAAAAATGTAAAAATATATACGCGCTTTGTCTTTCTGATAACCGAGAAATATTAATCTGACGAGTAATTAAGGGGCAGTGGCCAAAAAAGGGATAGAAAACAAAAGTTGTTTAGCGTGTCAGATATTCAGAGGGAATGTTAAGTGAGCTCAAAAAAGTGTCCTATTGAAATGACTGACGATTTGGATATGGCCAAAAGTTATGACCAATTTTTGAAAATGTGAAAAAATGTGACATTGAAATACTTGAGCGCGTCAGATGTCTTAGTTTGACAATTATATGGAGGAATATTCTTAATCTGTAGTAATCGGTAGGTACAAGGTTTCTCCCCATACGATTTTCTGACGCGCTTGAGTAACGCGCAAAATCCCCTCTTGGGCTCCCCTACTATAATATTTTATTATCCTATTATAACATTGAATACAAGCATAATTGTAAAATATTGAAATAACTTTTAAATTCTTACCTAGATGGATAATACCGACTCTTTTAGGTATTAAAATCTTTAAATTACATTACAAACTTAAATGAATAACAAGTTTTTGGATGTACTTAAAGCAGTCTCGTATACTTTTCATTGTGCGCTAAACGATATTTAAGACGTTCTAATACTTCACTCAATCACTAGTTATTTGACAATTAGGTAAGGCCTATACACTGTGTAAGACGTAAAGGAAGGCCGAAAAGAGGAAAAAGGCTTCTATTTCACATATTTAAAAAGATCTAATAACAAGACAAGTACGTTGCGTACTGTTACGTGTTGTTATAGATTTATTAATTTGATTACGTATATGTTTTAGAGTCATTCACTTTCCATATTATAAGTTCTGCCTAATTTAGAGTCAGCAGATCGTGTGTTAGTCGTACCAATTATATCGCGTCTATTACATCATTATTATAATTATAGTATTAATGATTTCTTTTTCAGATGCACCAAAAACCGTCACAGTAGAAAGCCCATCCGATGGTCATGTATCCATGCAAAACTTATGATGAATATTTGTTCTTGGTTTTTTATCGATTTATGTGTTATTATCGTAGAAATAACATGTTTACCGTCTACTAAAAATAGTCTTGATATCACTTAAAAGTTAAAATACTTAATAGACTATGTTTTCGAATCTACATTCCTCATTTTTATCAGATTTCGTTATTTTTTAAAAGTGTAGTATTTTCTAGTTAGATAACACAAATACTTAACAATGTTTACTTAAAGATGCCTTATATCTGGTACACAATTTTTGTCTGTCTATCTACACGGCTGTAATTTCTCATTTATATGAATGGGCCAATTCTATGTGTTATTTGATACCAATGTACTTATTAAGAACAATTTAACGATTATGATTTTTATTATAGTGCAAAGAATTATTTATTAAACTCAATGTCTCGAATATTACATTGTAAAAGCATGTATTTTTTGTATTTATTGAGACACTTAATTAATAATAACATTTATATAATTTTTTATGAGCGCAATAATAATCAGATGTATTTTTAATAGGTTATGTGAAATAAAAATTGGAAAATGTATCCTTATCATTGATTTTATTTAATTTAAAAGGTTTCCTTTATTATAAAATTAATTATAATTGATCTGAGTGATTAATATTGTAGTTACATCGGCTATTGCTTATTTACACAAAACAAAAAGACACTTCGCTATAAGTTGGGTGTTATGGATGACGATGATGATGTTCAACGCATCGAACGTTAATATTTTTCTGTTCAATTGACTGTTCTAAAGTACCGGAATTTTAGCATAGAAATATTATATGTATAATATATAATAATGTGTATAATTTATTTATATAATTTTTTTATATAAAATTATAATGTATGTATATTATATCTATGAATTTTAGTTTTGTAAGTTTGACAAGTTAACAAATTCATGACGTATTCATTGTTACGTCAATGTCAAATGTCAATGAGAATGGAATATGAATTACCTATGTAAACAACGCACTAATTGAAATACGTTAATATATTATAAACTTATTGTTAATCAAAATAATTATTGAAGACATGTAGCAAATGATAAAGGTGTAAATATCGCTTTTAAGTATTCCAATATTAAAAGAAATGTCCGTTTTAGTAATTGCAATAGCCGCAGAAAGCGGGGTGCCGATATTTACAAGAAAACGCGGAAATAATGAAAATGTGAGTAATTAAAACGCTTCGTAATAAGTTGAATAGAATTGTCTTATTATAAATATCAATTTACATCTATATAAATTACTTTACTGACCTAAATGTCGCATTGTCACTGATTCTTGTAACTTTTAGATACAGTTTTCGACAATCGCCTCCCTTCATGGTATAAATATGTTTAGCAAGTGCCATAACTTATCCATGCTTAAAACACTCGTTGAAAATGGGAGCATCTTGTGGAAGGAGTTTTGTAAAAGGTATTAATTTTTTGGAAACAAATCTATCCTGGAAAAAAGAATTATTTAAGATATTACAGTAACAGTACAGTTGGTACAAGTTTTGCGAAAATCTTAAGAATTATTGAAGCATACTCTGTTATACTATTGTATGTGTTGATGGACAGATAGCTTAGGACTAACTGTATTATGGATAGTTTTGTAAATCACACAGATCAGCTCATTATATTGTATTCATTATTTTTCCCCAAAACATTATCTGTATGTAATATAATTTAAACCAAATTGCTTGTGAATCTAAGCTAACATAAATTTATCAAATCATGAAATAAATTTTAAAATATGATTTTTAAGTAATCCTTGTAGTATGTTGTGTTTAGTTATCTTGATAAGAATTAGTTAGAATAATGCATTAAATCAGTCTTAAGGTTTGTCATATGTATATAAAGATATTTATTATAATTAAAAATGGATGTCCTCTACTTAACAATCTTAGCACATGTATGAATCCTAAGCAAGTAGATAAATGTGAATGTGAGTTTGTTACACTTTCATTACTTATTTACTGAACCAATCATCATGAAAATTATCATACACATTGTCAAATGGTACCTGTTATCTAGAAAAGATACTGTTAACCCTTGGGGCAACAAAAAATAGTTTTATATGGTAGTTCAGCATATCAACATAGCCTCTTGATATGAATAAATCTAAATGAATATGCTTTCATCACTCATATGTGATTTGTTCAAAGTTGATATATTCATGAGTGATAATGTGGGTAAAAGATTGTATTAAATAACATGTTGATATAATGGGCCCCTTGTGTGTGTTATCTGACCTCTTCAACCTGATATTAACCTAAGTATGATTCTATTCCTTGTATGTAAAAGAGTTTAACTTTTTTCAGCATTACACTCATTGGTATTGTAACTGGTGGACTAGAAAGTGAGTTAGATCTACTACTACATTCAATTTATGACACAATGGTATTCTGTATTGGTAAGAAAGAACTGGAGAACTTGAAAAATTTAGATCAAATAAAGAGAGATTTGAGGCAATGTTACCCAATCATTGATCATCTGTTGGAGTCATTGGATCCAAATTCAGTGCCACAGACCATGTTAACACTAGATCTCATTCCCAGTGTTTTGTGTCAGCAAGCACAGCAGTTACAGGTTTGAATCTATATAAAATATTTTTTTAAATTAATGATAAGATTTTGTGATACTTCAGGGTTGTTAATTATGATAATAAAAATTAACATATCATCAATTAATAAGTTGTATAATTAATATCTTTCTATAAATAACTAAAGATTTACATTGAATCTTCTGTAACAACTTTTATAATGCACATAAAATTTAAACAAAAAATGAAATAAAACTATTTTTAGTATGTATGGGACAAATGTTTAACAGTATAAGGGGTTTGGTCTGATGCAACTGCCATTTAGTTATTGGATGCAAACCTTTAGGTTTATTTTTAAATAGCAATATATTCAAAATAGAAATAAGTAAACCAAACATTTATTTCAGGCAGTTTTGGATAATTATGCTGAGAAGGTAACTGGACGTTGGGCATGCCTTAGTATTCATGGACAATTAGTGGCAACAAGTTCAGATTTCTGTGAATTAGATCCAAGAGAGGCGAGATTGTTGTTGTTATTGGCAGCAACACAGGATGGCGCACCTTTAAGGGATACCCTTGTTTATTTACCTCGGATGAGCCCTAATGTAAGATTTTGTTTTGTCTATTCATATATATATCTTAATATATATAAATTACGTGTCACAGTGTTTGTCCGCAATGGACTCCTAAACTACTTAACTGATTTTAACCAAATTTTGCTCACCGTATGCAGGTTGATCCAACTTGAAAGATAGGATAGTTTATATCTAACGTTACTTCACGCCTGTAATCCCCGAGTAGGTAGGCAGAAAAATGCAGAACAGTTCCACGTTGCACCGGTTACGTTTACGTCCCACTATGGAATAGGTGGTGAGTCCATTGCCATACATCGGGCACCGATCCTGACTCCGAGTCACTACTAGAAATTCTAAATTAAAAAAATCCAATAGTACCCTACCCGGGATTTGAACCCAGGACCTCCCAATTGGCAGTCGCACTTGCAACCACTGGACCAACGAGGCAGTTTAATTTTCATTTAAATTCACTTATTTACTGCAAACGGCTTTTCCGGGCAGGAAGACGTCTGCCGGGTTAGCTAGTGTACTATATATTGTTATCTGAGTAGCAAACGAAATAATCATATTTGATTAAGAGTTATAAAAAAAAAAGCATCGTCATACCTATTTATACATGTGGGTTTTTACACCCATATGTTGTCACAGGAGTTTTAAAATAAAGAATATTTTCTGTAATTTATTTCTTACTCGTAAGTATTCAAAAACCCATCAAATTGAAACCCGTTACATGCTATATTGGTTTTATTTGTAATTGATACGACAGGTTAATAACGAATATAACAAGAAATGATCATAATATAGTAAATACATAAAATGAGACCGTAATGTCATGTCACGGTGGACACGAAATATTCCTGTATTAGCTACACGTGTTTTATGTTCTCTGTATCTATGCTTGTTGTTTGCGACTCTAACTAGGGTGACACTTAGCTGCTGACTTCATACAATATTCTCGTGCATCAAATGTGCTAGTGTTCACTCTGTTGGTGCAACTTATTAAATAAGTAAACGTAACTTCACGCCTGTAATCCCCGAAGAGGTAGGCAGAGGAATGCAGAACACTGGGAGTGTTACGTTTCACCAGTTACGTTCAGTCCCATGGAATAGATGGTGAGCCTATTGCCATGCATCGGGCACATATCCAGACTCCGAACCACTACTAGAAAATCTAAATT
>DWDT01003264.1:0-12531 GCA_018245595.1 Microceris scylla | reverse complement strand
AATCTGTATAATCGTCAGTTTTTAACTGCTTAACTATGTGAAACTTCAGTTTTGGATGCATTGTGCGATGAGAGTTTGTAATGGGCCGATTGTGATCCAACGCAATATGTGCGTCACTGCTATTGTTAAGGGAAAGTCAACCGACAATTTGAACACGATAAACACTGTTAAGATCCAATGCGGACTGCGCTATAATAAATAAATTATCTTTAATAGATTTAAATCTCCCAATTTTCTTTTGTGATGATTGACAAATGACGATTCCATTGTGGCTCTAAAACTTGGAAGTCACGCTGTTCGGATGAGATTGATGCCCGCCGTTTATTTTTTGATCGCGACCATTTTGAAACAATTTATATTTCCTTTTCTTCCCGACCGGACGTTTAATTGATTCCCGGTCCTGTAAAAACACGGGTCCCATTGATCAGATTACGCAATGTCGCCAAACTGGATGCTGAGGGAAGTCGGTATTATGCATTATTTATAAACACACGTATCCCAATGGTTGTTGCTCTCCAGTTTAGATGTGATTCGATCGGATAATTGGACCAACAAACAATATTGATGACAAAGTTTATAAAAATAATTCCGAATTTTATTCACTCAGTTTTTGGTAACTTCATACAGGATTATAAGAATATTATATGAGTTTTTACAACATATAATTATATTATAAATATGTTATAAATAAATATGTCAAAATTTGTAAAACTCCAAAAGGCGATGTTTATTACAGTTCAATTTGATAAATTGTGGTCGCATTGATAATTAATTGTTCCATGGTATGCTTGTACAATTTCGTAATTTATCGCATGCCAGTTTTGTGTGTAGGTAATACAACGGTAACCTTCTAATTTAAGGTCCCATTGTTTAGTGAGGCCTGTCTAAATTATTAAATTCCGAATTGGGTAAATGTGTCAGCGATGCTGGCAACACCGTAGGTTGTGCAACGCTTCGGGCATAGAGAAGAGATGAGTCGAGTCACTGTGGGCTGCAAGTTAAGGCCACAGACGACAATTGTAAAAGTTTACTGCAAGTACTAATTACCGCGTGTAGGCGACGCTTAAATTTATAACTATGTAACAGTTATTTCACGCACTGAAGCCTTCCATTTAAGGATAAGCACCATAATAGTTTTAAGTAGCACCTTTAAAATGCAATTTAAAAACAATTTGCGAGGATAATAATGGCACACACATAAACGAAATAGAATTAACACTAGCGCATATTTGTGAAAAAAAGATGGATATGCAATTTCCAAAGAATTAAAAAAAAAGGTTCGTTATACCGGTTTCATAACTGCAGGAAAATTGAGTGTACAGCTATATTAAAATTGATTTCACGTAACAGCCAATCAGAAACTACGTGTAGGCATATATACGTACTGTTTCCATATAAGATACACGCATTCATATCTGTAATACTTAAAGTTACCAAGCCTCCCTCGTATCTGTTATACACGAATAGACAAATTGTTGTTGGGATAGGCGTACGAGATAACCCAATGAAATCTTTATTTCTTTTATCTTGTTAAAATTCTTTCATGTACATCAACACGGAGCTATTTTAATAAGTTCCGTGTGGGGCCAACAGCAACAGGTTCACACGTATAATCCCTGTAACAATCCGAGCGAGAAGATCTGGTTTAAGATACGATACAACAGTGTACACGACTCGGATCATAGTGTAAGTACTGAACACCGACGCACGATATCACAATTCGCTTGTGCAACACGTTTAAATAACCGCAAAATACCTTATTATGCGCTTTCCATATACGTTCCGGGCAATCTACTGGGCCCATTACCTTCCTAGGCCCATGATTCTCCGTTAATTTCGAATTCCGCTCATAGATCTTTTATCCCGCTGGATGCAGCTGCCAGCGAAACTGAGAACGTAAGAACACAAAGAGATTGCGACTTTTGTCGCGCGTACAACGAATTCCCTCATGTTCTGTTCGCTTTAAGGACAACGTGTGTCCTTTTATTATGTGCGCCAAGACGTTCCTTGAAAACGAAAGGCCCTTTGTCGCTAAATCGACATGAGTCCCATCGACACAATGAGTTGAAACTATTTATTCCCAAAAGCCAGGTCAGGAAACCTATTAAGATGAACGCCCATTCATCAGCTGTCTCCATAAGACACAACATCAATATTTCTCGCGGCTATGATACCTGAAGTTGCTAACAGTATATTTTAAATTTATCCTTAAAATTAAATAGACTGTTAGACAGACGTCTGTACTGTCTGAAAATACTCTACGCAGTCATTAAAATAAACGGTGAATAAAAAAATAAATCATACCGAGTCGAGAATTCCAAATATAAATGTCTAATTGCGAATTTAATGCAGTGGCCACATCGTCGCGCTCAAAATAAGACTGTGTTTGGGTGTTTATTTTAACACATTTCGCGCGCGTATATTGGCCGAGATGAAAAACATTCCCCTGTGTTTCAATATTTAAGCTATTTTTAGACTGCGCTTAACCTGCCGACTGGACGAGTGTTTACTCTGTTGGCTTACTTACAAACGATAATGTTCACATTTGACTTCTTGACTAGGACCGACTGCTGTTTACGTGATATGTAAGTCTAAAACAATTATAAGTTTGAAAAATATTTTTATGTTAAAAATAAATCATTGTGACAAAGCAATATGGTATAAAAATATGTGTACAATGCTGGTCATATTGCGGCTTAATTAAAACGATTGAAATTAATGCAAGGCGATATGTTAACGGAGATTGTGTTGTGAGATAGACTGTTAGGTACTCAAAATCAATTTGGATGGTTTTGTTGTGCTTGCGTCGGCGCAATTAATGTTACGTGCCGGCGTTGCTTTCCAAAGTGAAAAAAAAAACGGGAAAAAATTGATGTTCACGACTCGACGTCGAATGCATTAAATGTAAAGTCGTATGTTAAATAAATGAGATACACGCGTAGCTTAATTCATTACTCAACGCACGAACATAATACCCGAACATACATACGTAGACAGACGTTCCCTAAGCGTTGTGATAAACGAAACCTGTGGCGGAAAAATTGATTTAGACACACAAACAAGACATCTGTGTTCACAGGAAATATTTCCTGTTTAATTTTCATTTTTAATTTTATCACTTCGTCTTAATGACACGTTGAATTTTACTTAAATGTATCTTTACTTAAACCTTTTGAAAAAAAAGTTGACATAAATCTTCGCCGAACAGATGAAATTATTTGCTCATTGAGTTAGGTACTTAGAACAAATGGAACATTATGCTAAGCGCCGTTTAAAACATGAATCAACATCAATCAGAGATTCATCGCGTCAAATCGCCCGAAGATATTATAAAATTTAACCAGTAGTCCATAAGTATTATTTAATTGTTAATTTGTGGTCGCCCTGAGGCCACGCCGCGACCGCACACGTCCCGCGGCAGCCATCTTTATTTTCGTGTAAACTTAATTGACATGTTTTAATACGTTATAAATAGTTATCATTAAAACGATAATTTTAATTATATAGTCACAAAAGTTGTTGAGATCTGTAAACCGCAATTTATCATAATCTGTGCTACTATGACTGACCGGATAAACAATACATCAAGTTTACAAAAAAAGGGATGTTTAGTGTGCTCGTAAGTTTTTGGTGCGTTTTTTTGTTCCGCTCCTACCTGAGCCACGTGGAAAGAATTCTCTGTCTCGCTCCTTTATTTGCGTTTGAAGCGAGAAGTGAGTAGTTTTGCGCGTATGAGAAGTGAATTCAACCCCCTAACGACGGCAGGAAGTTGGTAGAAATCTGGTGTCTTTTTTACACCATCCTTTGTTTAAACTGTGGTTAATTTTTCATATCCACAGACCTACCGTCTGCTTTATAGATAAGAGTTGAATGATTCATTGTTTTTTCCCATTTCTCTTTTTCAAACTTTTGACAAGTTCAGAGGCAAGTTCATTGAACGTGGGAACATTTAATTGTTCCTCTTAATTAGTTTATTTGTTGGTTTCCACGCTGATGTAATTAATTTAGATAATTGGCATTACACAAAATTGCTGAGTATTCTCAACGTTTATTGTTTTCGAATTTTTACAAAAAAAGAAACGTATAGAAATTCAAAATTTAAAAATTCGTCGCGTCTCAATTCATTTACCGTTTACTTTAGTGTAACAGCACCTTCAATTTCCTCTGACATCCGTTTTATTACAGTACTTAATAAATCGTTTGGCGGAAAGCGCAGGAAATAATATATATTTATAAAATAATATGTATATATTTTTTACCGTTCATGTCCACGGGACACTGCGACCGGTAATGATTCGCTAAGACGTTGGACATTATAACTTAATACCTACCACTTCCTTCCGATGCCATATAATAACTTCGACGTTCGAAATTTGGGTTTTGATTTTTTTTTACATACATTTGATATCAGTTCAAATGGTGACCATAGTAACTAGAAAATCGTATTTTTTTCTCAACACAGTAACTGAAAATTATTTAATATCAGCATTAAATTACAATATTGAATTAATAATACATATTTTCAATAAATTTAATACTAAAGTTATACATCAAAATTTTACTGGCAACATATAGAACAGTACATCGTGTTACGTAACACATAACCATAAAACGACCTAACACTGCCGGCTGAGTTAATTAACCATAAAATGCGGTATCCGATGATATCCTTAAAAAGATACATATATACTAAAGAAAGATCAATTTAAAAAAAATATTCTCGCATGTACAAAAAGATGTATAATAAAGATGACACTCGGTCCGTCGGTTAGCTCAAGGTGGTGTTATTTACAAAGCGTTGCATATTCCCTAATGCATTGCTAGACCAGTTGATCCCACATGCGAGCAACTGCACATTCTTTAGCAAGGGTTGTACTCAGGGCTGCCAGCTAACATACTTGCGATGCTTGAATATACAAAAAAGACGAACATAATTATAACAATTAGAGATAATGTTATTCGTATGAAAAGTTATACGCAAGAACTGATTTTAATGTGATGACTGTTATTTTAAATGTGTATAAAATTTACTCATTATTATATGTATTATTTTTTAACGTCTCGTAGCAGATTACAGTGTGGTGGCAACCCTACGAACACGAACTTAAAGGGTAGCCACTCGCTATTATTATTCATATAGCAACTAAACAAAAAGAATTCAAACTACTTATTTTGTTGACGTCTACTTATACGTCAACAGGGTTAAATCGAGCGCCGTTTTTTTGAAAAAATATCGTTTAAAACAATGCTGGGGGCGAAAAATACCGAAAAAAGATAGAATGAAAGAAAATGACAAAAAATAAAATATAATATAATCCGTCATTCGTCGTGAACGAGTTCGAATTTAGACGTAGGGGTGTCACAACCCCATGTGGTGGGCACCCCATTTTTAACCGACCTACATTGACTGGCCAGTAACGGTTAATGTGCGTCTACAGATCGATTGAACAGACAGCTCTGCTGATATTCCAAACGAGTTTAATCCTTGATATGAGAAATTGTCTGCGACGATCAACATCCTGTAATTACGATAAAGTGAATGTACGAAATACATTGGTAAAGCAAACGGAAGTCAAACCCCACGATTTCCTGATATTCTTGCGCGTATATTTCAAAATTTACACGGAAAACTAAGGAACAATTATTAAACCACTGATACAAGCCCAACAGTGGTCTTAGTGAGTTATAACCTAATACACATTCACCGTTAATATCTCAACACAATCGATATCACAGTTACAGTTACGCAAATAGTTTGCTTATTTGAGGATCGAATCTCACGGCGTTGAAAGTTATGTAGACCACTCACTGTATACGTTGTCACTGTGATGTTGATAAATTGGCACAGATTATTATAATTCCAAACAAACGTACTGGTAAATTCAATTTGGGTTTAAGCTGATTTGAGTATTATGTTTATCATATTTATATGTATTTTTGTTATGTAATATTTATACTTGTATTTTGTTGCAGGTGCTGACATCTGGTTCCTTCGAACTTAGGATAAAAAGTTTTACGAACTCATTGGGTAGGCTAAATAGTGGGCAGTGCTGTGATGGTTCCTCGAATAGTGATGCGCCTTGCTTGGCGCCGTGCAGGACTAAATTCCGAGTGTGCCTCAAGATTTATCAAGCTAATATCGATACCACCTCGCCATGTACGTTCGGTGATATTACTACGCCAGTGCTCGGAGGCAACTCCTTGGATGTGCCCAACCTCAACGTGGAAGGATTTAGCAATCCCATCGTATTCCCCTTTGACTTCACGTGGCCGGTAAGTTTCTTTATTATTGTCTACTTACTAGATAAATTTTCGAGCTGTCAACTTACAAAGCAAACACTAACCGCATCGATGATTTCTTTAAAAGCTTTAAGATATGCCACTAAAACATATTTCAATATATTTTGTAACAATAAAAAATCAATACATCATTAAAGGAACATTAAGTAGCAACCCTACATTCATAAATCAACGCTGGTTGCCACCAACGTTCAAATTCCAATAATCCACACGAAGGCCACTACGACGCATCCCGCTCGTCCGTAAATAATAGAAAAAAAAAAGAATTACGGGATTCTATATTCAAATTTGACAGAAGCGATGACGATAAGAATGCTCGATGATTTAACGAGGCAGCGCGTGGGACGATTACAGCGTTCAATGGCTCATTTTTAATTAATTATGAAGTCGGCCGCCGCATGACCGGCCGTATGTTATTAAACGTACTTTAGCTAGACTTCATTGTGGCGTTCTCATCTTCATCCGCGATTAGAGCGGAGGCCGGTCGGAATCGTGATTCGATATTGTAATTACCAGTTATTTATTTACTCGCGCCCAGTTCTATCTCGATTCGAAGGATAACGGACATCTTAATTGTATCTTAGTTACGGTTATTTCGACGGCGTGAATCGTCCATAGTTTACACACGAACCAGTGTGGACACTCGAGGCTCGGAGATGTGTTTGTATTTTATTTAGCGGCCCGCTTCAAATGTCGTACCGTCTCGTAATGTTTGAGCAAACAATCGCTCCAAAGCATGGCTTGCACAAGCCTTGGCCATCTGGAGAAAACGTGACATTTGGTAACTAAGCAGGTAGAACGAGAAATACGCGGATAGTCGAAATTTTAAAAACTTTTTTTCGTTTTTGAACATGGATGTGCGTCCGGTTTCTACTGCCAGTATCATTCCATTTGAATTGGCGCTAAATTGAAACTTCCTGTTTAAATTCACATAGAGTTCCATAGTCAGACATTGTGACGCGATCAATTGAGCGAAAGCGACACGAAATAATCCCCGTCTATCGAATTTCAGTGACAGGTTAAGCTTAGATGAAAGCCGTATAGTTGACGCCATATGCCAGTTATCTTATTTGATGCGGCGAAACGTATCCCGTATGCCACGGCAATATGCCGCAAATGTAATTTAAAGTCGTGAGGATATACGCCATACGCATCGTTCGCGACCTTTACCAGTTGTTCTAGGTACGGTCACGAATAGAGCTGGGTGCGCCGTGTTTAAATATTCTGCCCTAAGCTTTGTCGAGTTCGTTTTTTTCGCAATGAGGTCATCGACGAAGAAGGGGCGTATCTTTTACACGATTACAATTAAATCGCGATATATTATTACTAAAACACACGCGTTGCGTGAATAACACAGAGGACTACAATCGAATGGTGTTTAATATATTCATATTTGAATTAATTTACTCTTCAGTGGTCAGCATCACAATATTTTGAAACATGACTCGTTGTCGGTCGCGACTGGCGGCGCCCTAACGGTCCCTATCTCGTTACAGCCCTGGAAGAGCCGTATAAAGGCAGCTGCGACCAATGTTTGTATCACATATCCCCGTGAAATAAATCGGTTTCGAAGCTCGCCCGTAGATCTGACCCGAACGATAATAGGTCACAAGAATATTAATATTACTGACAACATCGAACAGTAAAATTACAAGTGAAGCGGCGCTGGAGTTAACGACGCATAGAAACGATTTATCATACAGCGTTTAAAGAAAGAGATGGCTCACTCCAAAAAGAAATCTCATTTGTATTCAAGCGCTCGGCTCGGCAGTGCTACGTTCATTTTACTTTTAAACAATTTGTGTTTGTAAATCACAGGTTTTATATTGTAATACATGATTCTGAGGTCCGTTAGTCGGTCCCCGTGTCACTGAGGTGAGGACCGGATTAAGAGCTCGCGTGTACCCGTTGTTCAAATTGTTACTCACGTGTTTATGAAAGGTTACCGGTCCGTGGTGTAATTGCACCCTCGTAGCCGGGGGTACAAACCCCACGGCGCATGAACGAGTCCATTCAGAACGGTGGGACCGTTATGTAAACGTTTTAACGCGAAAAAATATCGAACACCAATTGTTTTTTTAAATGAAACCACCTGCTACGCGCGCGAGACAGAGATGGTTGGTGTGCAAATGTCAAAGGGTATTTCCGCGCATGCGCAGGCCCTAAGCTGCGCGCTCGCAACTCATTCGCGCTACGCCACACCGGCCATGAACTATACTTTTTATGGATTAAACATAGATCCGTATTGCGTTAGATGTTACTCATCGTCGGCATTGTTACGTCTGTTATCTCAACAAATTGTCTACATCTCATTGTTGTGGAGTCGTTTCGATAAAAACCGATCGATAGATAATTTTGTTTCGTACAAAGTTAACAATTACACGGTACTCCGACAAGTATAATAATACTGGCGCGCTGCTAATGTACTCCGCCGTTAATGGTGGTAGTTGGACAAATATTTCCTCAATGTATCTGAGAATGGGCCGGCCGTTTTGGCAAGTCACTTTCCCACAAGGCTCGGCGAAGGTCGGCCCGCATCGGCCACAAAAACACCACTGCGTCCACTGCGCCGCCTTAAGTGACAGGAGTAACTGGACAATTATCTGACTGATCCTATGTAAACAGAAAAAGCTCTACAATTTGTCCCTTTATTTGTTTAATTTTTGGGTGCAAAATTTTTTTATAATTCTATTTCTAGTGCCATGTTGGAATTTTTTTTAATGCTTACAATGTTGCCAGCTCCGGAAGGAATTAATGTCGGTAGCTGGCACCATCGGTTTTTATCATTTTTTACCGTGAGACGCCGACAAGAACTGGCGTGCTTGGACTTAATTAAGGTTAATTAAATCAAAAGCACCTAGCAGTTTAATCACTATTGTATTTAATGTTCGAAAACGGGCAAATTTTTGTGCCCAGCGACAGGCGCTCATTAATATTATGCATCGAAAGCAAAATTACTAGTCGGTTAATCATATTACTGGGTTATTTTGCACTCGGTTATATTCCAATGCTCTTCACTTTCAACTTTGAATGTGATTACACAAAAAATATTTTAACAAAACTTATGTAAATCTAATCTGAGTGATGTACGTAGACAATCAAGTACCTACTTGATTTATGTATTTGTGCCGTTTAATGAAGAAACCCGCGTCTTTATTGTGGAACAAGTAGACTAAGCAACGGCGTAACTAATTCTAGAGATTGTTAGTTATTTTGCATGTTTCGTAAATAGTTTCACGCTCTAAATAATAGCAAAAATTTAAATGAAAGTGTAGCGTCTTGCGGCTCGCGGTGCTATCGAGACCTTCGTACGTAGCATAAGTATATTTCATACGTCTACGTACGGTATACATTTCGCGGAAATTAACGTTACGGTGACGTCACGCCCGCTTCGAATCTCAAAACAATAGTACTGTAAAGCACGCGGCGCCGATCGAATACCTTTTTCAATCTATTGTCGCGCGTGTGAACCCTGCCAGTTCTTGCGGCCCTAGCGGCTTCTCCATTAGAAAGTAATTAACAATCAACACAGGGCCGCATAAAAACTCTTCACGCCTTCACGAATTCGTATAGCAAACACCATTTGGGCGCCACAAATCGTCCATAATTACGAGCGAACTGTAATCGTTTCACGCATTACAATGCAACCGGCGTGCAATGTTACATAAGTTTCGCGATCGGCCAAAAACGGAAAAACGCGAACGTTCGCACGGATCATCAAGTTATTACTCCACAGTAACGCGATACTTGGCCCTCGGCCATAGTTGAACAAACTTCCGTCTACGGCGTTTTTGTGCCGGGAGAGCTCTTAATAATTTCCTTTATCTCAATCCGCTCGCGCCGGGAACCTCTTAAAATACTTACCCCTACATCCGCTTCTTTTAATAATCTACCGAAGCTATGGAATGCTTCATTCGATCTTGTTCCCTCTTCGACACCGTCTTTTATCTCTCCTCTCAAACGAGCAGCAATTAATGTCCAACGAGAGAAAAGGAAAGAAAAAGGTCGCAATAAGAAATTCCACGTAAGAGTAGAGTGGGGGCGGTTCGCACGTTATATACAACTTGAGCACAATTTCATAAGTTTCAAATTTAAACAATCGGAGCGTGTATAATTAGCGCGCGGGTTGCATTGTTCGGAGCCACTGAGCAGGTATTCAGCAACTATCAATTAACAATCGTTGGATTTCACGATAATATGCCTTAATAAACTGTAGCACAATATAATTCGACCGCTTCAATAACTTCGAGGGCTTCCCGCACACTAAAATAACATTGCATTAAACGGGAAGAATCCCAGATCGTAATTATAGCGATTAGTCATAGACGACGAGATAAGGAAAATAAGCCCATCAACGGAATGAATAGACAATAAAGTTTACCGGTCTCGTTATAACGACGAGTCTACTCGAGAGCGCTAAAGAAAACACTCCTTTCTCAAACGAATGCTCATTTACGGTCAGATTCTGACGTTTTAACTACGTCTGTGTAACATTTACGGCCGCCAATAAAGTTGTTCAAAGAAACCGATTCATTATTATACTACCAAAATGTAATTTGCGGGGTGATTTTTTTTTTCTACGGCCTCATGATGATACATTTGAATGATGTCACTCATATTAAGACCGATTTCGTTTTTAAGCTTCAGTGAGTTCTAATATAAAACCTGTCATCGGATTAGACGAAGGCGAGATCTGCGTTCCATTTTTATTAGATCGCACTGGCGATTGGTGCGTTCTCACGTCCGGAGGGCGCGTCGAGCCCTCAAATCTGCAATGATGAAATTCCTCGCGTTCCCGTCTTTATTCATCACACGCGCGCACTTTCTAGGAATTCTGAGTCGCAGCCGAGCGGCTCACATGCTCCGCTCGTATCCGCGACCGCGCGAATAAATCGCTAACATTATTTAGTATGGGAGGTGGCACGGTATTTACGTGCCTCGTACGTACTTCAGCGAATTTATTGAGGTGTCAAAGGCCGATCATAGTGGGAACCTCCGCGAGCTGAAATAGCACATCTAATGACAGATTGTTTCACTTTATTTATTTACCTGTGACAAATAGAGTGCGTCGATAAAATCTGCCCATTGGGGATTTGGCGTTGGAGCCGTTCTCGGAACGACTTCTGAACCGTTCAAGATGAGCGGCAGATTGGGGTTATCACTTTTCGGTTTATTTGAACCACATTCAGTGAATTTCCTACGAGACACGCTATGAATATTACATGTGTGTGTTTTCTATATATATTCTATTATTGTTAACCAATACCGCACTGTTGATGAACGCTATAAGTATGCAAAGTAGGCTAGTAAAAAACTGTTGATAAGTATCGAATGCGAATCATGTCTAAACTTGTACTGGGTGAGGCTGCGCGTCATTCTCGTGTACAATCCATATGAACAACTCAGAAAGGTTTTTGATGCGGTTTCGGTTTCATCGCTTTACCCTTCTCATGGCTTATCATACGATCTACGGCAGAGCGGAGGCTGAGGCGATCGTCTCCCGAAATTTGTTAACTCCGGATTTTATTTTTTAACTCTTATGCTTCATTCAAATCATTCCGTTGTTTATGGCCGACATTTTAATTTTTGGAATTCTTGGGTCCCGAACCTCCGGCCCGTCTGCCGAATGCCGGCGATGCCATGTGAAATTAAAGTTAGTCGTCGTTTTTCACTGGCCCGTTTAAAAGTCTCGAATTCCGCCAGCGTAGTCGCTTTTTTCGCGATGATTGTAGTTGAGGGCAATAAATTGTTAATGTCTGACTTATTTCGTGAGCAACTCGCGCTGGTCGTTAGCGAGGAAAAAAGTGGTTATGTGTCTGTAATGTTTCCTAGTTCGTTGCGTTTTGTGAAATAATCGTCACAGATATGAACCCGAGGCGTTGATACGTTCGGGTTACGGCCCGCTTTCCGACTTTTTATTTTGCCGGTAACGATGCTACAGTAATCGATCTTTACCCAATTAATATTCATGTTAGTTTCACTACTGTTTGCATTGTCATTTGGCCTGTTTGTGGTCGTTCTGACTTTAAACCGTTGATATAATATATATGTCGTATTTTTTTAACTGCATTGTATAAGTGGCCAGTGTAGTGGCATCATGTTTATTGTATATATAATTTATTCTCACATTAAGCTAAGTGCTCCGTGCTAAGTACACTCCGGGGGTGCCGGGTTCAAACCCATGGCGCGCACCTCTTTACAAAAGTGCGTTTTAAATTTAAATATCACTTG
>DWDT01003263.1:0-12532 GCA_018245595.1 Microceris scylla | reverse complement strand
AGGCAAATGCTGGATGTGACAAGTTAAGGACAGGGTGCGATGGCGCACATTGGACGAGACCTATGTCCAGCAGTGGACTGAGATATACTGATGATGATGGTAATGAATATTGTCAGTAATAATGAATCTCGATTGTAATTAGTACTAAAGATAACACAAGATCCACTGATTTCTCGTTAATGAGGCCGTTCATGAGAATTCCAAAAATATATCCCCTAGGAGAACTTTCCCAAGGGCAAAAATTATTATCGCGAGAAGTACGCCATAAACAATCCAGAATGTAGATATGGAAACTAACAGAGTAATAAAATGCGCAGATAAACTTCCCTACAATCCAGAATATGCTTAATACGAAAGATTGCGTTAAATTTCCCCTTTAGGGGCTCTGGAGAGATACAATCTTATTTATAGTGCCTACCTGAGATATGAATCGTGGAAATAGCACATTAGTAAAAATGACTAAAACATATAACAAAATGTGTTTTTCTGGGAACATACATATGTCTGAGATGTCTACTGAATTTATTCATATCAAATGTATCCAACTTATGAAAGATATTTCTGCCCTCATATCCCAAATGTACATAGGTATTTGTAACAATAATAGAAGCACTATATTTCTTATCTTTAATATGATATTATTAATCATTATCATAATAATTCTTGGAATAGCTTACGCGAGGCTATATTCTAATCCCGAAGGAAAGAAACTTGGACATAAAGTGGAGCGTATCTACCCAAGAGTCAGGACTAGTGAGACAACTGGAGTTGGTTTGGTTCTTATTATTTTTATTTACGAATAATACGGGATTAAAAATAAAAAACGAATTTTTTTTTTTTTTTTCAACCCATTACAATTCCACTGCTGGAATACGGGTCTCCTCTTATATCGAGAGGGTTAAGGCCATAGTCTGCCACGCTGGCCAAGTGCGGGTTGGCAGACTTTCACACACCTTAGAAATTTTTTTCTAAGCTGATAGCAAGAATATGATTAAGCGACAAGAGTGCAAAACGCCATAAATATATTGTCGCATCATGAGAACACGAAATTTCTTTTGTATTTTCCTATATTGCCTTTTTCTTATACTCTTTGTTGTTGATTATATCTCTTTCTCTATTTTGTGTGTATATTATTGTAATACTGGTGACCCGTTTGCTCGTTTGCCCTCTAGTCTATAAAAAAAAAATAAAAATAAAAAAATACTATAGGAAAAATGTGCCAAGAGGTTTTCTTTTAACGATATCCATGTAACGCTTATGAATGAATGACAACTTCTTTTATTTTAACATTTTCTGGTTACAAATAGGCCTCATTTTACTATTGTACAGATAAATATCAAGATCGATAATTTGAATGTACTTGAATCTGAATTAATGTAGATGACATTTTCCACTTACGATCATTCCATCTACAGAGACTCGCGTCCAGCGTAACTTTACGGATTTTTTTTAATAAATCAAATGCGATATATCAAAGTATTGAAGTAAGAATGTTTATTATTAGTTACATAATTATTATGATATTGCAGCGCCAGGACTTACCGAATAGGTGGTGCGCATTGAATAAAAAAATATTACAATTTTTACAGACTTAGAGTACTTCTACGGAGATTGTTTAAGAACCCGTTTATATTATTTGTTGTAAGCCTATATTTCGTATTTCGCTCGTGTACGTTGACGAGAAAATAATGTCAACTGAAGTAATATCAGAGGAAGAAAAACAAAAGATATTCCATCAGTCACGTGTGAACCATGTATCTTATATTATTGAAGAGTACAACTGTTGCGCCTACAGGCGCATGTAACATAAATAAAATACATCGACAAATCTATAGACGTATTATAAATCGGCTTGAACACTTTCATGAAACAAGCCTTTTGAACGATGTGGAATAATAAATAAGTGAATGGGGTGTACGTGCCTCGTATCTGTTGTGCTCATTCCCGGTACAAAAAATACTTTTCTGCGGTACGTACGAGACGAGTCGAGTTATGAATGTACCCTTATCTCACCCCTCGAGCTCTCACCGGGGAGTCTAGCCTCCATAATGACGCGTCTCGAAAGATGCAAGCCTAAAAACCTGTAAGCAGCCTTGCAATTTTACGGTCCGTTGTTAGCTACCTGCCATGCGTGGACACGCACACATATGTATGAACTGTAATAAGTCGTATGAGACGCCACACCGCATAATAGCCGTGGAAACGGTGCTTTATTTACATAAGAAATTTCTATGTGAAATGAAGAAAATTTCCCCCTGTCACATGTCATATATTACGGCTGGTAATATTAAATGCACCGCCCACGTTTAAAATTCTGTTTGATTGCTAGCTTGGCTCCTTTATTGACTGCGGCCGTGTAAAACGATATTTTCCTGGCATTTATCATTATGAATTCTTAATATTGTGCTGTTAGAAAGGAACCTCGCGGGCAATTTAGTAAATTATAATAATAGTAGAACATTCGGGTAAAATATAATATATTTGATTATTGTATTGGTAATGATAAATCAATACTAAAACGAAATGAAGTCGTAAGCGATATTCAGGTTCCTAAATGAGCACTTGTCTACAGTTTATTGACGAGAATACGACTTTATCTATACTTCTGTTACTTGGACCTTCAGGTTTTAAAATTGTTGTATAAAAGTCATAATTTTAAATAGTTTAATTATGGAGTTTTCATTTGTGAAGCGACTTAATTGTCTTCATTTAAAACTTCAGTTACGGCGAAGATTCCATGAATATGTCTGCAACTTCCGGTCTTTAATAAATGTTAGCTGACAGGTAATGTACGTTCATATATGAAACATCTATAGCGTAAAAGAAATAGGAAAGATAAAGCGGCTCGCTATATTTTTCTGCTTATTGCTTGTCAACTGCTAAAACACGGAAAAAAGCATAATTATATATTAGAGCAGTAAAAGAAACTTTGTCCTGAAAAATACTTCGAAACATTACCGAACCCTCAGTTTTAATACGGAATAAAAGTTCAAAGTTTATAACACAACTTTAAGCTTTCATTATGCACAGGACTTGGCACTCATTAGTGGCAAAGTATTTACAATAAAAGTCGGGAGGTTCAAGTAGTTTAATTTAAAGTAAAAAGAATTATCTAAATATTAAAAGTTAACAGTACGCAACATCGTACATTTTGATCCTTTGTTCAGTTTGTATTATAAAAATGTTTTGTTTATGTCGCAGTTTCATTATCGTTATATATTCTAATGAATTGATTTCGCCTGAAAACACAAGTTTCCAGTTATATATTAACTCGCTAAAAAGCACTAGGGACTTGATTTCGCATTCAGCTGACCGTCTCTCACTATTTACTTCTTCTACGTTCATTTTTAATATTTACTGCGAGCAAAGCCGTTGTACAAGCAACATTACATAAATTGATGCTTATTTACATAAAACACAAGGCAAACGTGCGGCGAGCCGTACAATTTATTTTATTTAAAAATGGAACGGGCGCATTCTTAAAGCATTCGTGTTTGTAGTGACAAGACGGAGCGTTGGAGTGCCTTTGTAGTCGGCCACCGGGGGCTTCATTAGACGCCGCCATCGAGCGCCGAGGGAGAGCAACGTCACTCCGCTCTCGGTTCCACCGGCACCACATCCAATGTGAAATATATCATCCATCTTCTTGAACTAAATACGTCGTGCTGCAACTAAACCTTCTAAACAATTTGTTGGCTATGGACACATTCATACAGGATAGCTTCTTAAAGTTTCGTCAATGGCTGTCTGTCATGTACGTTGGTTGGTCTCATTTAACGGTAAAATAATTTAATTTTATAATTGAAAGCAAAAATGCAGCTAGGTCTTCTTGAAACTTCTTATTTAGGATCGTGGCGAAAGGCCTTAACATTGGTTAAAAGGTTTAGTAATTATTTAATAATGTAAAGTCAATATTTAATGATTTAAAGTCAATATGTTCTTTAAACATTACTTTGTCGAAAAACAATATAATTAAATTAATATCATAAGTACGGAAATCCGACTACAAATGCTCGCTAGCAGATAACTACGTTGAATACAAATGAAGAACGCAAAAAATAAGTCGTCATTTCGCGGTTCAAGATCAATAATCGGGCTCTCGATTCATTGACTTGATGCGATTCTATTTTGTCTGTACATTCGTACATATTATGGAATTCTACGCGACATCGTGAAGACAGTTCCCAGAACGTGCCGAGATTGTTTGTTAACTCGAAAAAAATGTTGCTTAAATCTTACTTGTATTATTTATGAACTTAAGTATAAAACGTCATAAGTTCATGTTGCTATATTTATAAAGAAAAATAACTAGTACAGTTTCAAAACGACTAAATATTTTTATTCATACACAATATTGTACATCATAGCCGATATTCTTTGACGATGGTACACACATCCTTTCACACTTTTCCATGTGCAAGTTGGAATACGTTAATATTTTCTTTTAATGCTAATATGAGAATAAATCACAAGACGCAATATATCAAGAGATGAGATACGGCCGCTCGAACGCACGCAGCTGCGCGCAGTCCAACTGATCCCCGTCCCCGGGAGAAACAAACACGGTAAAAACTTGCGAATGTTACGAACAATTCCAACTTGTAGGTGAGTGAGCATTCTCTCGTTTGAACGATTCTCTGTAAATTTACTCTATTCTCTAAATCGCGAATGGGTAAAGGGCGGAGGGAAAGTATAATCAAGGAAAAGTGTGTTCGATTTTTCTCGTCTCTGTTTTTAGAGGCTTGAGTTTGTTCTATGACTACTTCTATTTCAATTAAACCAAAATCATTTATTTGAGTTTAGATAGGCGTAAATATTAAAAAAAAATGCTTAAACCATTATGAAGCCTGATTAAGGCACACACATTATACATTTAGTTAGCGTTGTTAGAAATGGTTTCTTGTCAATAATCATCAACAAAAAGTAACATTCACGGCTGTAATCCCCGAAGAAGTAGGCAGAGGACTGTAGTAATACCCTCCCACGTTTCACCAGTTAAGTTTACTAACATTTATATTTACGCTTACGCCTGCTCTTTCAATTTCTCAGATCTTTAATTTTATATCATCATCATCGTCTGTCTGAATACACTGCTGGATATAGGCTTCACCCAATGGGCGTAGTCGCGCTCTGGCCTCCGCTTGATTTCATAGCATTATTTATAAATTAATGTCGCATGGATCATTTAGATCGTATATCTATTTATTTACTATGAATTTTTAAATATATTCTTTTAATGGTATTCTGGTCACTAAATGTTAAGGTATGACCGCGGCTACAACATACGAGTATGTGTGCCAAGTCTTAAAAGTTTTCTTTGAATACAGACACAGAATCGTTGACATGTTTAAAAGGTAACTTTGAATATCGCCTGATTAAAAATTTTTTTTTATAGTAATAACGATTTTATTAAAAATAATATCAATAAAAATGTAAGAAAATTAAACAATCAACGTGTATTGTTCATTGTTTCCACATTTGAGATACTATCGTAAGTCTTACTTTGTATCTATTTCAATACTTAAACGAATACAAAGGCTTAATGGTGGCCAAATAAACGTATGAAATTTGATGAAACTGCTAAAATATCGCGAAAAACTCGGCGTTTCATATTATGTGCGAATATTACGGAGTGCACAACAAAGCGCAGCGCTAATAATACGAATCGTTTGTAATTTTTATTCCAGCATTTTTGTGAATAAATCCTTTTCGGCACAAACAAGCCTCCGGTTTGTCGAGTATTGTTTAAAAGCGCAAACACCGAAATGATGTAGATTCAGTGGAAAATATGACGCGACGTCGAAACATGTTTACGACGGGTTGGAAAAGTTTTGTCTTGCGTTTGACAACGTTCTAAGAACAGACGAAACTCAGCAACACAATTTGTTCACGTTTGGATTTTATTATTCAAAAATTGTTGTGATCTGCAGCGTTTTCTGTTAAAAATAGAAACATATCGACACCCATGACATCATACGGTCGTTGGCATGCAACACAAGATGTGCGACTGGATCAAAACTTTGATATTACAGGCAGCATGTGCCGCGGTGTGGAATGGAACATCCTCGCATGTTGGTATCTCCAAGATATATGTGAAATCGTTGTACTAATATTGACTTTGCGAACTTAATTGCAGTCGCGACATGTCTGACGCTGCTTTATTAAGTCATGAAATACAGTATACGTATAAATAAGGGATTAGTAGCATATATGTATGTGTACTTAGGCTGTCGCAATTAACGATTGCAATTAGAGAAATATAAATAACTATTAATATAAAATTTATTAGAACATCTCCATTCAGTACACAAAATATGTTTAATAACTAAGTGCTTTTTTTTACAATATAAAGAATGCTTATACAAATCATTAAAATGTTTATCACAGTATTAAAATAAGTTTCAAAGCCAAGACGTTTACCAGGCTGTCATAACAGCGAACATGTTTACGCGCTCGTCAGCAAATCTTCAGCCGTGAGGTACAGATTGTCGTCGCGCCCGCGGCTACGTAGTGTTATGAAACTTGGTCTCAGGTACGTACAATATAAACAATTCGTTCGCGGAATAAACATCTTCATCCCGTACATTAAAATAAACGTTCTTCATACTTTTTAAATCTGTTTACACGGGCAGATAAGTACATGATCACTTTGTCGTTCCGAGAATTTCTTTTACGTTGATAATTTAAGTGGAGTACCTTAGAAAATATGTATCGTTTAGGGAAATTAGTTGAAATCGTTTTATAGCTTCAAAAAATGGTAATCAGATTGTATTGCCTTTCCCAAGACAATCTTAGGTTATACATGTCTTTAAAACTCCAAGTCCATGCAGAGATAATGACTAGTTTTCCATCATTCTTCTCTCCATGATTTTATTCTCAGTCATATTCAGTTTCTCTCTTCTTCTCGCCATAATTTTAAATTTACGGAGAAGCAGATGAAACAGCAACTATTAAAGTGGCATAGAACTTAAACACAGTAGGTACCGCATGTTGGAAGAGCAACGGTGCAAACAATTTGTTCACTGCTTATACACTGTGTAAATATACTTATCTTCATAATGTAGGTATTTCACTATTTGGATTACCGTTGCTGTTTTGGCGAGTAAACCTCATTTTCAGAATATTTTATCCTTAAGAGCTAGTCCGTATTATGCAGTACTAAAATTCATTGAATGTTATCGTATTATATTACTCACGCTTTCAATGATCATTATACGGTTTGCGTTTTAATTAAGGGATGTTATATAAATGAAATTTGATTCATTCTCGTCCTTCGTATGAAAGTTACATATTACTGTTACTTATATTTGTATTGAAAGGAAGAATGGATGTTGGCAGATAGACTTAATGAGAAAGATTGCGATTAAAAGTTGTGACGAATTTTGTAATACTTCCGTTATTGTTAACTAACTTACGACAATTTTTTTAAATGTTTAAAGTGTTTTTAACAAAGTTCAAACATAATTTAAGTTCTAACCCACTCGGAGAAAGTCGAACGACGCTCAACTGGAAAAAAAACTTGTACTAACAATTGCTACGCAGTTCTATAAATATACAATCACATGGGAAATACTACAGGGTGCTCTTAAGTATTTACTACCCCCTTAAATCCGATTAACGGTAAATACAAAAGTGCGATGCACGTTCGAACACATTTTGTTGGAAGTTGCCCCGACATTGACAAATATTCAATCTATGTTAAAAGTGTTTTAACAAAATGCTGCCGCTAAAAGCGTGTACACCGTGATAGTGACATCGATTACTCGTTATAAAATGTTGGAATATTCGAGAAATAATTCAGTTTCTCTAGTACGAGGAAGACTCAATTGTGTTATAATAATGTTATAATACTAAAATCACCACCAGCAACCCTCATATTATTCCACTGTTATGCCTATCAGAACGAAATGGTTTATGGACATATGAGTAGTCTGCCACGCTAGTCCAGTATGGGTTGGCATTTCACCGAAGTAATGGAGAAATTCAATTAATATAGATTTTCTTACGCATCTTTTGATAAATGTTGCACCAAGTGCGATTTAATTTTAAAATCCATTTTCGGGAAAGAGGTGCAAGTTGGGTTTTGAATTGCTTATTATATTCTGTAATTCCTCTATTAAATGTACCGAATGTCAGCATCTTCATACGTGTTGCTTATAGGGTTATTGAGTAACGTTATAACTATTTATGCAAAATCGTTCTGAATCTAGAACCACTGAAGAACCTAAGGCGCTAGATTTTAAAACACAGATTGTTTTCTACCAACGATGATTCTCTAATCATACGTCATATGGTAGAGTGGCAATCCGCTTTTGTATGAAAAATTCTACAGACAAATATTCTTTCTATAATTAATAATAATAACAGCCAGTTCGTTGATAACCATTTTTGTTCTTGATAAAGCATCTTAATTTGGAATAATAAGTCCAAAAAGGACTAAAGAATAGTTTAAGCGTGTTCATGTCGTATTTCTAGTAGTTCAGAAGACTGTGAAAATTTCGTAATAAAGAAAAGATGTTTTCCTGATATTGATATAAGCCTGTTCTTAGTATCTGTTAATGGTCACGAAGCAAGTTGCAAGCTAGTTTAACAACTACTTGCATACCCAAGTCGAAATATAGCCATCCGTTGTCAAGTAGAAATGAAAAATTTTATTATCAAAATTTTTATTCATATTTCTGAACTCGAAAAATTTTACTCTCTAATCAGTTAAATGAAAGTACAGTACGGTTGTACAAAAAGCCATAAATACAAAGTCACCTTATATACAATTATTTAAGATCATTATGTCTCTCCCTAAAGAGCCGTAATGACCATCTCGACTCAATTATTACCAGCCATGCCGTAAAGCAATTACGGTAATAGTCCACTTAATACAAACGACTCGGCTCACCAAATATTACATGCACAGATATTGGTGGTCTCAATATTTATGTAAATAATTATTTCCCCGTAATTGCAAGACCAAATCGGGTCGCGTTTCAACGCTAATGAACTCGAATGTAATAGATACTTTCTGACCTATTATAATACTAAATTGTTAAAATTGTGCCAACGTAATGAACAGAGATATTTTCTTTACGAAATATACACACGTTTCTCCGTTTTAACAATGGAATACTATACTTTGGTCTGTATGAATTGTAAATTAAAAATACATTAAAATAATATATGTTGATGAATAATATTATTTTACATAGTAGAATATTTTTTTTTATATTTATCTGTACAATGATTACGATAAAACGAATAGATTATAATGTTGAGAAATATTGATCAAAAAGAGAGGACAAATTTAAAATGGCAACTTTTTTAAACGTAAAATGAGAGAAATTAGTAAAATTTAATTACTTTTAAAGTATTCTTTTTATTCCATTAAAATTGTAACGATATAAAGAACAAAATTTCCTTCATAAAGTAGAACTGATACGGTAGGGCTACGCCATGGATATAGTGTAGTGAATTACCGGAAAACCATTGATGGTAAGCCCTGTGATTTATAGGAGGTTTAATCACAGAGTTTGTATTAATGAACGGATTTTTATCAGATCTATAAGTCTTTGAAAGGGGTTGAGTCTTTGTTATGACCATGGAGCACGCCTGTGATAATTGCCAGTGGCTTGTGCGCCGGAAACAGATAAAATATGTTCACGCACGCCTCGATAGGTGAGCGGAACCGCGCTCTGAAGTTATACGTAATCCGTTCTGACCTGCCTCGTTAATGGCTTTTGTTATTCTAAATTATTTATTTAATTCAATAAAATTGGAATGTTATTTTTACGATGTTTCCAATCTGCTTTAAATATTTTCGTTTTGTAATGCCATTGCATGAGCTGTTTTTTTAATTTCATAAGAGTGATATTGACTTTAATTCCTTTCTTATCACTCAATTAATCAATTATGAAGGAAAATATTTTGAATTTGTAATTACAACTAGATATGAGCTTATGTATTATTTTTATACTTCTAAAATAATAAGTGTCAATTTTGTACACACATTTTCAGCCCCCATTTTACGGCCTTAGAAGTTCAAATTTTCAAAATCCTCTAGTGGGTGCTTACATCATTTAAGTAACTGCGTATACTTTTTAACAAAAGTTCAAGTCTCATCATTTAATTTTTGTTTTTAATATTTATGAAGTCAAAAGTAATTTTAGAATGTATAAATATCCTTTAAAAAGTAACCAACCGTTGAAAATACTCGGAAATTTGGTTTTTTATATTTATATATCATATCACTCACTCACTCACACTCGTATTGAGTATGGTATGGAACATTAAGTGCAATCTACAATAACGGTAACCACGTATGGAGAGAAATTTGAGAATACATTTCAAGAACTAAAGTGCGGTGAAGTTGTTTAAAGAATAGTTATCATTTCTGATGGCAGTGTTCAAAGATAAGAAACATAACAAAAGGCCGAAGCTATCCAGAAGTTGTAAAGACCAGTAGAATTGCTAAAAAGCACATTCGTGCACAAACTTTTGTAAATACTACAAGATTAGAAGTGTATGGGCCCTGGGAAAAGTTGCAAGCGTAGTTTGTATATAGTACAGGTGATTCTGCATCTAACCGAACTTCGACTCAAAATGTGATTATGCCAGAACAGTCCCCGCGCCACCTTTATTCAACTTTTTCTTAACTCCTAATAGTGGTAACATTGTGAGAGTTCAAAAAAGCAATTTCGTTGAGAAGAGCGAACCGGGGGTTGGTAGAAACCAACCCACGGTTTATGGTAATGGTTCGCAGTCTATACCTTTGTTTAAAATTGTGCAATACTAGTTTGAAACTGCATCTTTGAAAGTATCTTTACTTTGTTAGCGACTTGCAATAAAAGGGTAAAAATCACGGGTTCATTCTTGATTTCAATGCTCCATAAAAATATGTTTATATTTATCGAATATCATGTGAAATTATCGATTAATAAATCGAATACGGTTAAGAGTTTCAGAACACGTTTAAAGTCTTAATCGCAGTATAGGATTATTCAGTTTTATTTGACACCCACTGGCACATACGTTACAGAAATATTTTATTCTAAATTTTGAGATGGAATACGAAGTGTGAAATGAAAATGATTTTGCAGCGAGGGAACTGTAATGTAACATAGATATACCCGGCGGCAACGTTCCGGCCCGGCTTATCACAACCGATAGGCGAGGTTCCGGCCCGGCTTATCACAACCGATAACGCTCGCTACATATATTACTAACATTATTGTATAGCTCCACATTTTGACCCAAATATGTAATAACATTTCAATATAAAGCGGATTTAAGGGATTCAAAAGGATACCACGAGCCCGACATGCTTAACTGTTTTGCTGAATGCGAGATTCGTTATTTGTTTTTTGTTTATCTACAACGAAATGATGAAGCGGATTACGTGCAAATAAAACATTTAAGTTTACAGAACGTTTCAGGGAACCGAATAATTTATTAGGGATAACATAAACATAACTGATGAAGTGTACCGTCCTATAAACATTCCTTTACCGTTCGTATTCTATGTACATATTGAAGAAAACCGATGATACTTTTTCAAGGCGATCCCGTAGAACCAAGACAACTCCGTTTATTTCCGAAATTAGTTCAAAACTATAGCGTTATCGAAACTTGTACACGGCTCGATTGGTCCAATCTGTGTAATATTACACAAGTTCTTGATTAAATTTAATAAAACCAAGACGGTTAGCTAATTGCGTGAGGCAAGTTTCATTAACGACTCTTCGATTCGCACGGAGTTCCGACAGATCCGATCGATCTGTCGCTGCTCCCCGTGAAATTTCAGCGAACAAAAGATCCAAAGGGAATTTTAATTCTATATCACGGTTTTGCTATTGAATCATTCCAAAATGCGGAGACGAAATTGAGGAGCAAGCGAGCGGGAGAGGCACTTGTGCTTAATGAGATCTATAAATGCTGTTACGCGATCTTATCAACGATTCTGTCCGATTTCCTTTATTACGTCCATTGTTCATTTATATAATTAACGTGAGGAGGACTCTCGGTAAATACTTAAAAGGTAATGGAATATTGCTATGCTGATATAAAATAGCATTCAACTAACTGGAAATCATTAGTTATATATCATCGAAAATTGGGAGAGCTCGGGCGAAATCATTTATGTGAACACTTTGATTCGAATGCAACATTATATTATCCTCTGCAATTTGAGTATTGAAAGCATTTGATTATTAATATATTTATAAAACGGTATTTATTTTCCTGATGTTTCAGTAGGTATTCATAGCTCCAAATATGTTTATGATTTGAAGTGCTCATTAACATCGCCTACTGATACGTTATTGATCATTCAACAAAATATGTAATTATTTATTTTCGACCGTTTCGTCCGACTTCATGATAACTGTTGCAATTACTATGTTTTATATATAAATAAGATAAAACAACACGAGATAATAATTGCGTAAATAAGTAATGATTTATAACGAAACATCATGCCTGTAATCCCCGAAGGGGTAGGCAGAGGAGTGTAGTACACTCCCACGTTTCACCAGTTACGTTTAAG
>DWDT01003262.1:0-12533 GCA_018245595.1 Microceris scylla | reverse complement strand
CAAATTGGGACCACAAGGACTTCATTTCTGAGTCGCGTTCAATTCAGATCTTAAAAAAATGTCTTTCTTAAAGCTTCCTTTACGAACACAATAGGTAAATTGTAGGTAACTAATTAATAACTATTTAATTTTCAATCAGACTATCACAGTACCTATATTACGTATACATAATGTAATATACAATTTTACCCGCATAATTCTCTACCAAATTAATTTGGTGGGTAACAGAATTATCAAACATCGAATTTCAGCGCGCTAACTAAATTTAAATGATTTGAAATACAATATAATCAACGTTCTTAAAAATATTTTGTTACTACAAAAAACTTCTAAAGTTAATCTGCCATTTTAAAATTCATGTTAATTTCATTACTTGCATTATTAGTGCTACGGTATTTTTTTATATAAGAAAAATATCTAGCTTTGTTTATGAGTCGATTTGAAACCAGAAAAATTAATGCTCAAAAATTATTTATCATATTGATCTCTTATATTTAAATATCTACTAAAACTGAATAAAAAATGGGCTGGATTATTTATATGAACAGCAGGGGACTGATATTTCTACATTCAAAAGTAAAATAACACTGTTTATCGTGCAGCCTTTTCCCTTACATATTACAACAGGTTATAAAAGTTATTGCGAGTGTAGGCATGCGATAATAACTGAAGGTATCATGCTAAAAACTGATTTGGGCAATTTGATGCTAAATATTAATGCAAATTGAGGTATTTAATTGTGAATTGTAAATTTTAGTTCCCAATTACCGTTTCATTACGTTATAAGCGTCATGTGATTTTATTCATTATGTGATATTAACGTAATGTTATTTGTACATTTTTATAATGTACTACTGGTAGTAGATGAGGATGCCTGTATTCCAGGAAGTTGTCCATGGTGTTCTGCAAAGCATGTAAAGACTACCAACTCGCACTTGGCACGTGTGGCGAACTCTTGCCTTTATCCATCTCATTCTAAGAGGAGACCTGTGTCCGAGAGTGGAGAGATAAAACAATTGATGATGATGATGAAGTGTATCTATAAATATATTGACTTAGAATTCTTTAACTAATTTCACGTGGTTTTCAGTAAATGGTCTTTTTCACCAACATAAGCCGTGACGGACAGGAAATTTCTTAAATAAAGTTTTAGTCTTACTACCATTTGCAGAGCCTTTTGTAACAGTTTATTATACCATGTGTAAATAATACCGGGTAGCGAAATGTAAAAACAAAACTAGAAATATTAGTCGTTATCCGTTTTATCTGATGCGCTGTATGTTTTTCAATACTGAATCCGACACTGTTAGCTGTTAATAAAACAAATAGGAAGCGTTTGTATGCATATGTATCTCCCGTTTCCTGTATATCAATCAATTCGATCTTCAATTCAATTTCCGGTAGAAAAATTTGTGTACGAGTACACAAATAAAAAGTAGCAATTTTGATTTTATGTTGTCGTCTCCAGCAGTCACGTTCATCTAAACATCTTTAGATATTAAATAAAATAATAATCGACCCATTATAATTCCACTGTTGGAATATGGGTCTCCTCTCATATTGAGAAGGTTAAGGCCATAGTCTACCACGTTGGCCAAGTGCGGGTTGGCAGACTTCACAAACCTTAGCAGAGCATATTTTGGGGTTTTACTTTTATGAATTTACTTAGAATCCTTTGACTAGATGGTGCTGCAAGTACCATGTAAAATTGTAATTCTTACTACACACAAAAAATATTTTTTTTTCACATACCTAAATAGTAAAATAATTTACAATATAATAAATCATTGCTTTTAGAAAAAAAAAGTTATGAGTTTGTTAAAATTTACACATCTCTACTGCTCTACGGATAGGAATTTGAGTAAGCATTACGAATCTGACCGTGCGACCATAGTTTTTGGATTAAAAAAAAAAATACATAAAACAATAATGTTAACATAATCAAAAATTACTTTTTAATTAAAAAAATAAAATAAAGGGGTTCTTCAAGAAAAGCGCAAAGAGAGCTCTCCTTCAAAGCATTGGCCACTGCTCAGGTGTTGCAAGATTTGCAAGTGACCATAGGCGACGGTGACCATTTACCAGCAGGTGATCTGTCTGCCTATTTGCTAGGCTAAATGTAAAAAAAGGTACTGCCAATAACTAATCGGTAGTGGTTTCGAGAAATCGTGTGTAAAGTTCAAAGAAAGTTCGTTTTAATGAAACAAAATTTACAATAACTTTATACGGATCCATACGGAAAGTTTCAAACGTAAACTTGACAAATTGCAAGGTGACAAAGTGAAGACTAAGATGGAATGTTTAAGCATTGTATGTATGTGAGAAGAAGATTTTAAGTACAAAACTTTAGGATTAAAAGGTAAGGAGTACATTCCTGTTTGATATCACAGCTTTGCAATTCTTAATATTCAATAGTTATTAATATTTTTAATTAAAAATAATTAATATTTTTAATATTTATACTTACGAAGTTTTCTTCTTCTTAAGTTTTGTTGGGTGAACGGCTAATTTTTTAATTGAATAATCATTTCTAGCGTTATTTTATCCTGGCCATATAGACATTTCTATGTAAAACATCAACGATACAAATTGATATTTTTATTTCTTCCTTATTTCGACACCTACTCTGTATTTCGAAGTCTGGGCTTTGAACTACTGGCATCAAATTCTGGCTTTAAGAAATTGTCTACATTGTTAAGATTTCGTGAGCATGCTTCTTTATAAATAAGAAACAAAGAATGGCACGCAACTTTACTTTGGCTCAGTACACCTTTATAATGTGCTCTCTAGTACGAGTACCATTCCGCTTCTGGCTACCATATAAGATATATTTTAAAACCTGAAAGATATATTTTATTGATGATGATGGTGATGAAAATGATGATGGACAAAGATGTGAAATGTAGACAGTATAGGACAATTGGATAGTTTGGAACATTTGTAGGCGTAACCCTTTTTAATAAAGAACAATAAACAAAAGGAAAACGAAAAACCGTTTTTCTAATATTATGAATACGGCAGTGATGTCAGGATATTTTAATTAAGAAAATTTAGGTCAAAGTAGCACAATTTATGTCCTTATTTGTTAAAACCGTATTCTTTTAATTATTATTGGAATTTTATACGATAATTATAAATACTATTTATGGTTATTGCGTCCAAGACCGACCAAACTCTATTCGCTCAGTTAAGAATTTCGAAACTCATCTATTTACGAGTCGAAACACACATCCAAATTTAAATTTCAACCACATTTTATACAGGCTATATGCATAAAAATATTGTGTTTTACTGATAAGAATTAGAGACATTATGTAGTGAATGACTTTTTGTGATAGTAAATTTTTCCTAAACCGGAATGACTTTTTTAATTAGACTCAAATGGAATTTAACTAATAAACAACATCTAACCTTAATTATACTATAAATTAACGCATGGTGAGTGATTTTGTCGGGCAAAACAGCAAGCGGTAAGTTTTAATGAGTGCTTGAGAAAAAGACTAGACTAAGAATATAAAATAAAATATAATTCGAATGCATTGAACACTGCGTATGCGCCGATAGACAAATAAAACATTATTTACTAAACGTACGCGCACAAATTGTTTCCCTTTGACGCAAATTTGCCGCAGAGCCCTACATGTGCATAGGAACTTTTTAAATAACAATGTAACAAACAGAATACTACGACTTGATATGTAAGCGTTGTACGCGCGTAGGAACTTCTAATTACGAAGCTTTGGGGTAAAGAAGCGCGGCCCCAAGTTCCCGCTTGATAACACGCTTTGCAATTCTAATTGGGATGTTATGTGAAAATTGTTTTTAGTACTACACAGTATATTTACTGTTGGTATCTTGGTACGATATAGCTCCATAAGATTGGTTGCTTATTGAAAAAAAATGTGGAAAGAGAAAAATATGGCATGACAGTGTGGAAGCTGGTGTTAGAATTGATCAGAAAAAGACAGGGCGTAATGACGTTCATTAAGAGAGGAATAATACATTCAGCAATAGACTGAGACAGGCTGACGGCGACGATGGTCATATTGTTGATAAATATGATGGAATATTGATAATATTGATGGAACAGAAAAGAATAAGGTTATACAAACATTACGTGTTCCTAATTATAAGCAATATGACTGCAAATGATTTTAAATGAAATTTATTGTTAAAGATCCGTATAATTCCATTTTGTTTTGGACATATTGATAATTATTGAAGGTCAATAAGTATCTAGCTACAAGTTCTTTAATGTTGTTATTATAGAACTTATTACCACTATTTATGAAAGTTTAAAAATAGTAATAAGTAGAAGTAAGTTTTGTCTCTTTTTATCAGGGTTTTAGTATACTTAGAAGGAATAAGACAACGAATTTGAAGCGTGTTAATCAGCTTTTATGAATAAGGTAGTTATTACTTTTTGTAAATATTAGGGAGGAGTGTGTAGAGATATCTGTGTGTGTGAGTAGTAGAGATATCTGTGTGTGTGAGTAGGTTTATGTGTGTGCCTGTATACATATGACTACGAAACCCAAGATAGTGCAGTAATAACAAAGCTCGTAAACTATTCTTTATGAAGAGATCTTTCCTGTTTTTCCAAGTGCATTTATTCTATATTATTAATATGTTGAAATGAAAATTGCATACAACAAGGTTTAAGGATGTTAGTTTAAAAATGACTACTGAAATGAACAGGTTCGAATCTATTCCCTTCGAAGTACCCTAAGTCGCGATTAACAACATGATAATCATTCATCCAAGATTGTTTAACATTGCAGTTTCTTTGTGTTTTTAACCAGATCAGAGCTACAAAAACTGATACAATCAATGTTATGTAAATTATATTTATTTATTACTTTGACCGACTGATTTTGCAAAAGAGTGTCATTTTCATGTGCCTGATTCGTTTGTTTGATTACAATATATAATCATTCGCAAAATGCTTATTTACTTCACGTGAAAGGACACAGTTATTAATATGAAAAAGCATCAAGATCCATTACCACAAGATAGTACGGTTCGCATAAAAACTAACGCTTAGACCGTCCGAGCCACTCGTTAACAGTTGCATTCTCATCATCATCATTCGCAATTACATTAACATAAAAATCTATTAATAGCACATCTAATATGTTAATATGGCGGGGACATGTATAATTCATGAACTGTCTCTTGCAGGATTACACTGAGCTGACTATACAGTGTGTCCGCAAAATGACACCGTATTAGCGTGTTTACTTACGCGGCGACGGTTTTAACGTCAGCGAAAACGGCGGGGAATACGTCGTCACTTTTCATTCCGTGCGTTCGACGGCTGTCGAGTGTAAATGCATGGCGAGGTAGCAAGTGCAGAAATACATACTAAGTAAATATATAGATACATACATTATATATTCAGTACTATAACATCGTACATACATGATTAATTTAGGTACAGGCTTAGTTCACGTGATTTTTTTTATAAATCCACAAATTTGCACTGGAACAAAGTGGTGTATTATATTCCACCATGCCCAACAGTGGGGCGCACGAATCGTTGCTACTAAAGTTGTGTTAGGTAACTATTTAAACTATAATATTCCAAGACTTATTGCTAATTCACGAATAATTCAATTACCGTATTTTTTCCTATACAATACTCGTTAAAATGTCTCGACGTCAACGTGTTTACGTAACTCTTGACGGATTTTAGCGTCCGCGAAAATGTCGGCGAATGACGTCATCACTTTTCATTTTAGCAAAGTGAGCGTGTCAGTGAGTTGCATAATGATAGGATTACGAGCGTCAGAGGGATTCAGAAATGTATTTGCGTAGTCCGTTAATTATATATTTAATTTGTTATTTGAGTAATGCGTGACTATATGGTGAAACGTGTACGTAATTAGTTATAAGTTGCGCTAGTTTTTTTTCTTTTGAGTTGCGGTTTTTTGTTATGTTATTATTATGGGTTTAGGTTTACACTAATTTCAGAAACATGTTTTGTTATATGATAATGATTAAAAAGAAATTGTTCATGGTCCTACATCCTAGCAGTCTAATATGAAATATATATAGTCATATTAAAGGGTACATTATATTACAAATACTATTAATTTCTTATCACGAAAACTTTGCGCTACTGACGTGTACGGAATATACAAACTCCGAAACTTACTTCACACTCAGTTACTTGCTTGGTACATAAAAAACTACTCTGTTTTGCGGTTGCGGTCGCGGCCAAAATTTATAAACACATTTATTGTTCATAAAATTTTCAGTGTGCGGAAAATTTAAGTGAAAAATTAGCTCAAGTGTGAATGCTTTTATAAAGTAGATTTCCGCTACAAGACAGTTGGCTCGTGTCCAAAACCTTAAGTTTCTGGTGAACTGGATATTATCACACTTAATATGAACTGTGGTAATGATATAACACAGGGAAGAAAACGTTTTTATTTTATACGACGATAAGAAATATAGGATATTTTGCTTGATTTAGCTCTTTGTTTAATTTCAAATAATATATCTTTTAGGTAATGAGGTTTAAACTGTAAGCCGTTAAAATAACGATTCTTTATTAATAAAATAATCATTTTTTTTTTAATATTTACAGGCTACTATTTGACTACCATGGCATTTGCTAGTAAGCAAGATGTAGCCTAAGTTGTAGCACGTAATATGTTATTAATAACTGCAAACTGAATGTAACTTGTTTATTACAAAAAGATTAACAATATAGTGCACACACAGGTTTCTTCACAAAACTGTAAACCCAAGGTATGAAACTTCTTTCAATTCGTATTTACGACAAAATTAAGGAAACACTTACACGGTCGGTATTTTCTCGACGACCTGTCTAACGTTATAAGCAATTGTCGTCATTAGAATATTTTCCATTTATATAAGGTCTAATCATTGAATTTAATAATTGTGTCTGTGGTACTTACAACTCCTACTATAAAGTTATAAAAGCAACTTTTGTATAGCCGTAGACTTGAAGTCTAAACAATTGTACGTAAAATACAAGGGACAATAAAGTAACAAATATCGCTCCTTCCTTGACCTTCCGTATGATTATTATCGAGCAAAATAATTAGTGGCTTTTAAACACCATAGTAGAGCATCACTGTTCTAAATTGCACCGAGGCCCGATTAAATTAGAGTTGATAATTGAATGATTGCTGGTGATCTTGGCAAATCATTGCTAGCGATTTCAGTCGGCATTTCAGCTGAGCGAGCGATTTAAATTTCAAATGCCCTGTTATCCAGATCGGGGTTAGCAATGAATGGAGTCGCATTAAGCACCCGACTTCCCCCGACTTCTCCGCCTTCCTCATTTATGTAAAACGTGCAGCTAAGGAAAGATATAAAAATGGTGGACGCTCCCATAGTATTCATTTATTCACGTGGTATGTTTCAAGGTTTGTTAGATTCAGAGGTCTTAATTCTGAATGGAAAAGAACAGCCCCTACAGCTCTTGTTGCTGCTAAACAGCAGTTAGAGTTGATCAAACGCGTGGTGTTTTAGCTTAGTTATTTTTGGTAATAACGTCCTTGAATCCGATCGCTGTTCGATTGGAGATTAAATCCAACCATCCATAGTTAAATATTTTAAATTATTGATGAACATTAGAATAATTTTTCATGGACCATATTAATATCCTTTCTACATTGACGCATCTCATACAATTCCAATGGAACATCTAGCATTTTACCACTCGATGTCTTGGATAACGCGGATTTTCTATTGTACCGCGTATATTACCACGATTAAATCTGAATATTCATTTGTTTGTATTACCTGCATTGTATTAGATTTACATCGACGGGTACCCGCCTGTTGATGAAATTTTTACGATTTATTTTTCTAGATGGCGCTACACGTATTGGTCAAAACTCTATATAAGTAACGCAAAATAAAAAAGTTGCGTGGTGGAGTTTTATGCAAAAGGCTTAAATGAAAAACGTATTTTCAGCCTTTATTTCGAACCAATATGTTTTCATGGTTTATTTACACCTACAAAATCAAAAACCCTCCGCAAAAATTACCAATTTTTTCCTATCTGCGTGTCTTTGCATGTTGCAATCATTTCTAGAGGGATTTTCGCAAAATTATTATGCTTACAGTTTACATTCATTGGGACAATAAGTTTATTGAGCCAGTCGTAGTATTAATCTAGTACTGATGAAAATAAGATATCATAAACCGCTAAAGAAACGTAACCCGTTCATGAATTAACGCAGTAAATGTTATTTCCATACTGATAAATTTTAGAAGAAAGTAATTAAAAGAATAAATTAAAATAAATCAGATGTCAATGCCGACAATTGTATAATTTGAAATAGTACCTATCCCTGAAGATTGCAAGAATAATTTAAAATAAGATACCTATAAAATATAGGTACTTAAGAAATATGATGATATGTATTATGTATTGCAAGGGTATGCAGATAAATAATTGTAGAACTTTTAAATGCAACGGACTATAAAAAACAACAGTGTTCTTTTTGTCCCCTGATATATACACAGTACCGGATATTTAAGCTACTGAAGCGCTAAATCCACGAAAAACTTGTCAACATAAATTTACTGGTAAACGATGGACTGCAGTACATAAACAAAAATACGAACGGTTAGCGACAAAAAAATCTTGAAGCTCCATAACGGGGGAATAAATAAAGGCTTTTCCTATTAAAAAGTTTAATGTAAAATATCGTTTGGAGCGTCTGGCTTGTTTATTGCGCCCGCGGGAACACGCACTATGCACACGAGTTCATATTTGTAAACTTGCTTGGATACGCTCGTTAAAGAAATTTCAACTTTATGTCCATAAAAATACAGGATGAAATCGTTCGAGTTGTCACATATAAAATTGGAATGTACTGATACCCCGTGACGTATAGGCAATTTGATTGATACTGCTAATTAAAATAATAAAAGGTTCTTATTTCACTCCAATTAATTACGTTGATTATCTTTTTTTTATCGAAACTGTCACGTATTTCACGTATCAAAAAATTACGAAATGTACCTACACTGTTATTTCGTTCAGAGTTGACTTATTACGTATGTACATGGTAAAGAAATTGATAAACTTTATAGTTTATTCCATTGTGAGTGTAAGTTTAAGACGTAAAAGTATAGCGTTTTTACTTCCATGTATATTAAATATAATTATGATTCCTATACCTTGATTTATTAATATTTAATACTTAAGGCATTGAAGCTTGATTACTTAATGGTGGAGGCGTAAATGTTTGATTGTTTTGGCGCTTGAGACAGCAAAGCAGATCATTCAGTCCTAATTGAATTAACAACTGTTATGATATCGTTTTGCCGGGTCACTGACGAGGTAGGCATAGAGCACAAAACTAACAACTAAGAAATATTTCATCAACATTTAGGAGTAACAAGTGTCAAAATAGAAAAAGATCTTGAAAAAGAAGTTAAAGAAAAATTTTCCAGAACAATCATTACATGGAAAGGAACATTTAAGATTGTCCAATGAACATTGGAAAAGTTCCATCAGTTTTTTTCTTTTCTGAGTAAGTTGCGTCCAACGTTGCCATTGTGTGGCGTTTGGGAGTTCAATTTGCGTTAGTTTTTTATGATTCATTTCCATCAATATAAAGTAATTAGCTGGAATCCCAATTTTAAATTGGACATATGATTGTTATGTAGAGAATCGATAATACCATCAAATACGTTTGTAATTCCACTACTGGACGCTGGTCTCCTCTCAGAATAGTAAGATTAAGGTCGGACCAGCTTGGCCAAGTTCTAGTTATCGAACTTGATACGACTTAGTGCACATTATGAGAAATCTTAAGCACGCTAGCTTCTTCAACAAACAATGAACTAAGCGATTGATATTTGTCTAAAGACTTTATATGCATGTCACAATGACATATGTATATAGTGACATACATAGTAGAGTTACATAGTGACCTACATAGAAGGCTGTCGATTTCAAGACTGCAGTATATTCATAACCGTTATAATGTCACGGAGCCATCTTTAAGTATTATTTTTTTGAAATTTTTAAAGCACCTGTACCTTCATAGGTTCTACAAATAGACAGACCAAACCACATACTCGGTTTTTCATAAATGAGAATAATCATGACAATATTAAGAGTTAGCAATAAAAATCTTAACTGGACATACACATAACATGTAGTTTGGTTCTGCTCGGCCCTGTCTACATCTATATATTCGTCCCTTTTCTGATGCAAATAAAAACGAATAAATTGTAAAATTAAAAAATAAATGTTAAATACACATTATGTGTATATAAACTTTGAATTACCAATAGCGCCATCAGTGGGCCGTGATTGTCGATCTAAGTGAACAGCACGGAACAAAGGTATAAAGTGGGCGACACTTAGCAAAGGATGCCGAGTACCACTTGGATAAAGGTTCTTTGTTTAGTTTTCATCTTTACAAGACGGGCGCAAGAAGCCTTTATATATAAAAAGAAAGATAAAATTTTACAACGGGTTGATATTCGTACGAAACTTTAAGAGTGTGCTGAAAGGTATCGTTATATTCAAATAAATGTTTTTATATTCGATTTTATGGTTATATGTTTATTATGTTTAGTACTTTTTAGTGAGTCTTGAATATTGCGAGTAGTTGCATTGCAATTTTTGGCATTTAAAATACTGGTTTGTATGCAATTTTCTAGGATATCATCGTTTGCCCTGTAATCAAACCGTATTTTTGTATCGACAATACAACTGAAGCAGCGTAATGTAATTTGCTGGCGGTCTTATAAGTTGGAAGAGAAGCTACCACCCTGAAGAGGGGTGCAAAACGACTCGATACCAAAACTTATGAAAGTTACACCGAGGATAGCAGGACTAGAAAAATAGTAAGTAAGAAAGAAAAACTTCCTCGTTGGTCGTGTTGGTTGCAAGTGCGACTACCGATCGGGAGGTCCCGGCTTCGATTCCCGGGTCGAACACTACAAAAAATTTCTAATTTAATTATTCTAGTAGAGTTTCGGAGTCTGGATATGTGCCCGATGCATGGCAATAGGCTCACCACCTATTCCATACTGGAACGTAAACGTAACCGGTGAAACGTGGGAGTGTTCTGCATTCCTCTCTGTACCTCTTCGGGGATTACAGGCGTGAAGTTACGTTGAAGAAAGAAAAACGCTTACACACGCACAATACGTAATACATAATCATTTTCAAACTCGATATTAACTCTACCTTAATTTTCAATTAGGCCATAGATACCAACGTAGAAAGACCCAGAAAGCGTAGACGGAGGTGTGTAGTACACTCCGACCATTCACCAGTGATGTTATACCTATCTATACACACCTTCTTTCATGGAATAAGGGGAGGACATTCAAGATAAAAAAAAACCCAATTACACTTTACCAGACCCGGGGATCTAACACAGAACCTTACGTTCATCGGTCATGCTTACAATCACTCGACCAACGAGACAGTCATACTATAACTAAATACCATGAGAATATTCTATTAACATTATCTTACGCAGTGAATGAAAAGACTCTGTATCACAATTCGAGCCACTCGCCATTGTTCGCCACCAGTCTCCGTTGACAAAGCGCTGAGAGCCCTTGGAACCGCACACGAAGCCACACTTTGTCCTCGTCTGTTAAAGCAATCTTACCACATAGGCCTTTTTTAACTAATATTAAAAAAAAAAGTTTTATGAAAGTTCCACCGAGCATGGGAAGCCTAGAAAGAAAGAAATATAGAAAGAAAGAAAAATGTTTATTCAAACCACAATACGTAGCACATAATGATGTATAAAATTGATATTAAATCTGAGTTCTCGTAATTAAATGCTACGTTATATGTTAAGAAAAATAAAAATATGAGGAAAGAAAGTGACTGAGATGAACGTTATTATTATTATACTTACAATTATTGATATTTACTTTTGAAGGTATAGTAACAAACGTTATGGGAATTCATGCTATTACTGAAAGCTCGAGAGTAGGTAACTGTTCGTATTCTAATGACTTTGCTATAAGTAGAAGTTCAGGTAAAATTTGTACTATTCGTTAGAAAACTAAATATCAAGACAGTACCATCTTTATACTAACGAAATCCTTTACTAATATATTTATCTATTTACCTATACCCAAATGAAATAAACTGAAAAAATGACACCCAATAAATATGTATGTATATGTACAACAATAAAATGGCGGCTTCTTCATGTGTGAAGTTCATTTGTAATTACAAACCCAGAAGCGAACTCGTAAACTTCTATGTAGGTAGCTCGCAAATAATTTGTGAAGCTAACAAGGAAGATGGAAGGCATTTTAGTTCGTGTAACTTTACTCATCAGAAAATATATTATGTACGTGTAAAATAATGTTCACAGTGCGGAAACAACACATCTTACTACCAATAATAATTATTATACGTCGATTTATTTAAATAATAATAACGATAATGACTGCCTCATTGATGCAGTGGTTGCAAGTGCGACTGCCGATCGTTAGGTTCTGGGTTCAAATCCCGAGTCGAGTACTATTCGATTTTTCTAATTTAGAATTTTTAT
>DWDT01003261.1:0-12533 GCA_018245595.1 Microceris scylla | reverse complement strand
GGTGAAACGTGGGAGTGTTCTGCATTCCTCTGCCTACCTCTTCGGGGATTACAGGCGTGAAGTTACGTTAACATTTTAAAACATTATTATTGTTCACCCGATTTTAAGCGGCGCTGTTGTTATTATAAATGTTATTAGCTATTCGCCAACAGATGGCACTATTTGATATATTCAGGTGATGAACATTTTAATTAAGCAATTTTGTATATTAATAGGTTGTTTATCTGAAACTTTAGCGACAATTTAAATAATGAAAAATAATTTTAACATTATATATTAATGTTTTTTTGAGCTATAAACTCACTATTAGTTTTGTCAAAATATTACCAAACAAAATCACTTACAGAGAAATAATAATTTTATATAGGGCAAAAAAAATTTAAGACGATGCAATTTTTTAGTCACATAAGGAGGGTAAGACAGGAGGACAAAACATTTAATAGATAGGCATGTGCAAAGCTCTACTAGCAAACCAATATTATTCTAAGGCCAATACTAATAAATGATTGAATGATCGATTTTATCTCGGGTCCTAAAGAAATCAAACGATTATTTATAGAATATTCAACCGGTACATTATGATAATTGAGTTACATGAGTGCCGTATAAGTAAATTATCAGAGGATTATTTGATATATATGTGAAATTAGCGTTGTCGTCAATGAACCAAACATACAACTCGGAAACAAACAGAAACAATGCAGTGATGTCACAATGTAATGTTGCCAAAGAATTATATGCCTTTAGTTATGGAGAGTCTGTACGAAAAGGAATTTATCAATATTATTGTGGCAATTTTGAATTATTCTTTCATCATAAATGAATTTTATAACAATGAACTACAAATTAAATAATATGATCCGAAATGGTAATTCAATACGCAGATAAAAAAATTCGGACTTATATTGTTACTATAAGATTTTATTTATATATTAAATTGATATGGCATAGAGTAAAAAAGTATACTAGGCAAAAGTAAAGCCTAAATCTGTTCCTACTCCAAAAGAAAGTACATGTACCTACCTGCAATATTTACAATGCATTAATGAATAATTCATAACAATATTATTATTAGTAAAACTTAAATTACTCATAACAATGTTTTCTTAAAATTGTTCAATAATTAATTTTGCATTTTTACAATTTACGAACTATAAAACGTACGACTGAGACATTTGGTTTCCGAACGAAACAAAACTTCTTTTACAAATTTCAAAGCTTGTTCGCGTCAGGTGTCAGTGTTGGTACAACTGCTCGATTGCTCAATTCAGTAAAATTTGTCATCCGCGCGTATTTAGATAAAATTTACTATTTTACATCGAAAACTTTTCGTGTAATTATTTGTGAATAAACGTCCTATTATAGGACCTGCGTTTTGTGTGAAACGGAAGGTAGTGTTGTGTTATATTCGTGTTAAAATCTGTATGGTACATTCAAACATTAACAAAACTTTGAAAATACAAGATGAATAATTTCACAAGAACACCGAAAACTACGCCTATTACGGATGATTATGATATCTCCAACACAGTTCTCGGCCTTGGTATTAACGGGAAGGTTAGTATTAAGAGTAATCATACTTAAAAATGCGTTTAAACAGTTCTACATCCATTGTTTACATGTATGACGTAAAAGACGAAATTAGCTTCTGTCGTAGGTTTTTTTTATCGCGATAGTGACAATTCTCGTGTTTGTAGGCGGATGTATTGCCGCGAATCCAATGACTCTTTGGTGATTTTTGAAGAAATAAACGCTAACTATGTTTTAACGAGCTAAAATTTTTTCACGTTGATTCATGATGAACAAATTTACTCAGGAATTTTTGTAATGACTAAATATATTACAAAATGTTACATTACACTTTCTTTCCGTCAGAAATTCTATGAAAAGTATTAAGAATTGAAAAATGCCAGAATGATTTTAAATATGTATATATTTATTTAGATTCTTAGCAAAAAATTATTTATATTCAACAATTATAGCTGCATTCAATAGACAGTTGGCTACACTGAGCCAAATTAAAATACACTAACAGTTGTATTTGAATATTATTTTAATCTTATGTGATAATTAATAGTTGAAACCTACAATGTCAGATAGATTTCTTTTAGGTAAACTCCCTATTCTCTTGTCATCTACACTAAACATTAAAGTAATTGATTTAATTGCATGGAATGCAAATGATCTGACCAGCTTTAATTACTTTGTCTTGCAAATAAATTAATTTAAATTTGAAATAGAATTGCACATATCATTTCATGAATTATTTGAATTTGTAATAGAATAGTAAATATTACTCTATTCCAAATTCTATCCATTAATTTGCAAGATCATGTCATTATAGCTACAATTTTGGTATGTAACATTTATAGAATTAAAATAGGACTTTTCCCAAAACATCATATTATATGCAAATGTTCAATGAATATTAGAAATGTTATAAGGAAATTAATATAATCATGTTCCATTTTAAAAATATCTGTATATTATGGAAACCTGCCTTAACTGCAGTTTATTTTTCTAATTTAGAATTTCTAATAATGACTTGGAGTCTGGATCAGTGCCTGGTGTATGGCAATAGACTCACCACCTATTCCATGGGACATAAACATAACTGGTGGAATGTGTGAATGTACTACACTTGTCTGTGTACCCCTTAGGGGATTACAGATGTGATGTTACATTTATTTGACTGATGGAACACATTTACTGATGTAACAAGTTGTTAAGCTGATAAAAGATAATGCTGATAAGGAACATTTTATCACTATGCATGCTTACTTCACTCAAATCAATTCAAGCCGATCCTTGTTTGACACCATGGTTTTGGCTATCAATTGATCAATTTCCAAATTGGTTTTAGTAGAAACCAGGTTTACAGGGTAGTAGTTCGAAGGGTACTTATTAGAGGTTCTGTGCTAGTGTTGCATAATCCGGTTGGTTCTCTCTGATTCACTAGAGATGAAATGTAAGCTTCATATAAATTATATTATGCATATCAGCAATAATAGCACTGTAAGAATCTGAAGTGGTATCATCTATTGGTTCTTGAGGTATAGTGTCTGGTGATAAATTTAATCTAATTTCAATACTAATGTTTGTTACATGAGATACATGTATGAGATATTTGTTATAATGTTTGTTACATGTAATCTATGAGGGATTTTGGTTGACACTGTAATCCGGAAGCCTTTTGTGTAGATCCATATGTGTCTGAAGCACATCTGTTGGTTAGACATTCAGCTCCTCTTTCTGGGACTTTAAATTGGAATCCTTCGGAATACTTCTCTCCTTCTTAATATAATATTGTATATGTTAAAAATAATAAAAAAACTGTAAAGCACACAATAAAATACATACATATAAATACTTGTGCTTATATCCCCAAATATTTGCTTTGGATGGGGATTGGTCCTGGAACCCCAGCTCAGCAGTTAGGTTCACTAACCATTGGACCATTGGGCCAGTCAAACACACAGGTAACAATTCTAAATAGCTGCTACTGCCCAAGGATAGTTCTGATCAATCTAAACCAGTCTATAATTTATAACTCTATTGTTAAATATGTATTCAAATATATTTACATATAAATATGTTATATTATTTTAGGTATTAATTAAGAACATCCTCTAGAAAAGTGCAATGACTGCTCATCTTTAAAGCTAGCAAAATATTGGCTATTGTCAGGTATTGCAAATATCCATAAGTGACAGTGACCACTTAGCATCAGGTCACCTGTTTGCTTGTTTGCTAAATTAATAATAAAGCTAGAAAATTGTTATTACTCTATGAAAAGCATTGTTAAGAAATATAATCATATAATCTGAGTGAAGCCAAGTTAGGCCACTAGTATTTATTTTAAACCTCGAAAAATCTTTGTATTAAAGACTTGCAAGTATTTCAATTACAGTGCAAGCAGAAATTTATATATGAATTCTGCTGCATTGATTATTAATAAACTATAAATAATAATATAGTTAGGAGTATAGAGAAATGTCAAATGTTTTGATAATATTAACTAGTTTAGTATTTTTAAACAAAAAATGTATTTAGGCTGTAGTCTGATCAGATCAGTCATCATATTGGCACTTGTTTTTTAGTGTTGACATATCAAAAAACTATAACACTATTATCTCAAGCCTTTTATTCTTAGAGAAGACCTGTGTCCAACCATGGAACGATAAAAGGTTTAGAATATGATAAAAAAATATTGAAAAATATCTGAAGCCGAGATATAAAATTATATGTATAATAAATCTGTAGCAAATCCATGAGTATGTTAATACAGTTTCCTAGCCATGTTGGGTGTTACACTCAGATTTGAAACAGGGTACAATTGTATATTTTTCTAACTTACATTTTCCCATGGAAATGTAGAAGTGGAATTTCTAGTAGTTGCTCAGAGTCAGGGTCTATGTCTGGTTTATGACAATAGAGTCACCATCAATTTCACGGTGAGACGTAAACAAAATGTGGGAGTGGACTACACTTCGCCACCTACCCCTTGAGGTATTACAGGTGTGAGCTTGTATTTGGTTTTTAGATGCATAAATGATAGTTTTTCTTAGTAGTTATAAGTAAACTGGAACATCCCTGTATACCCAAAGAAATTAGAATGTGAACTGTCAATATAAAAAAAATGACTTCAAACTGTAATACCCACAATTTTTTTTTATACTTTGCTGGAATCTCATTTGCCAGTAAATTGCTTTTTTATGCCAGAATTGTTGTGTTGCCACCTTAATGATGTAATCTCGCTGTTTTTCCCTATTGTGACAGTTGTCTTCAGTTATTATTCATCTACTCAATACTAACTAGTAAACAATCTTATTTGCCCAGACACTTCTTACTCTGAACAATATTTAATCTATATTACTTACATAGATTGCACAATAAATAGAAATGAACTGTTCTTGTATCTTTTTTTATACACTAGTATTGTTTGTCGACTCTCTTGTCATTTCACGTTTGGGACCTGGCTACATGTCTGAGCTCAGAATGAGACTTATATGTCGCCTAACGTATTTGTTAGGATTACCACAATCAAAGTAATTTATACTGACAACCTCATTGTTTTCGCGACCTTTATATCGTTCTCCTGCTGGATACGGGTTTCCTCTCAGTTGAGGACATAGACTGTCAATCTGGTCAAATGCGGGTTGGCACATTAAACACGCCATGGAGAACTTTTATAACCTTTCGCATGACTGAAGTCTTTTCTAGCAGGTCATCAAGGAAATATTTACGTGAAATACGAGTATGTAGACATAATGTACTTGAGATGTATTTTAAAATTAATATAAAATAATAACAGATTTCTTTAGGTTTTGTTCTATTTATCAAATTTTATCGCTGTATGTATGTATGTATGAATTAAGGAAACAGATAAAAATACTAAACTTCCTATAGCATACTACATATACGTACACATGTTTAGGCATTTGCAAAATAAATTTTTAAATAAACAATTTCTGTACGTCATTTAAAATTACCATCGGATATAAATTATTAATATTATCTTACTGTAGTAAGTTTACTCATTTTGACATCGCGCAGGCGAGCAAGATAGCTCTAGTAATGTTACGAAAACCTCACTGATAGATAACAGTCATTTAAAATTGATAGGTATTGGCAGGTATATAGGAAGTTTTCTGGATAACGGTGACGCCCCTGACAAAATACATTTAAATATGTAAACAGGAGCTTTAAATTTCGAACTTCTAATTTAAATAACATTCGACGCCAGGTCGGGCGGTTGAGATTTGTTTTTATTTTATTGTATATTTGTCATAGCCGTTACTTGCCGTTTCAATCTTACACGGATGTCATCAGTAAGAACGAAAAGGGTTTGGATAGTAGAGCAAGTCCAGATCACGTTTATGGTTTTTTACAGAGAACAAAAATATCGTTCGAATTGTAGTTAACAGATTTGTGTAAGATGTAATAAACACCGGCCGTGTTTTAAACGACTCAGTTTTCAATTTACATAATATGCAAAGAACATTATTTTAAATAGATTATGAGTGTGGAATATAAATGCTTTGAGTCACAGCACACTCGAGTCATTGCCAATGTAAACGATTGACACTTCATTAAAAATATTATAGATAGTATTTTTTTTCATTCTGGTTTTTTTTTCTATCTTTCGCATCTATAATGGGTGTCACGAACCGGTTTAGAGATATTATAATTTGTACCTATGTTTCTGTCATGTTCATCAACGATATGCATGTATGTAGCTTGTAAAGTTATTATTAATTGTTTGACACTGACGTATACTGGTTAAAATATTAACCTAACGTATTTAATTTTGTCTCCGTCATTTTGTATCTATGCGCTTCTTAGAATTATGACCAACTGACGTTTCTCGCAGATACTAAACATTGTCTGTTTATCGAATAACGAATTCATTCGTTCGAATATTCCGAATTCAAATTTATTGCTTGCTATATTGACGTTCCTTGTATCTTTTATTTCTAAGGCTTCTAATAAACTGTCCAATAAGACGAAGATTCGTATTCATACATCGCGACGTAATAATGTATAGGTATATACGTTATTTTATACGTTACCTACATCTTTTGTCTCATTCTTTTTTATTTAATTCGTTATATATATTCGGTTGATAGAGAGATCAATAACCAACGAAGCCGTGCCGTTGATCGTTTTTTATTTTATTTTTGAATAAGGAATAATTGTTCACAGTACTGTTTCTAAATCCAATTATCGCGGCGACCTTGCCGACAATAGCATTGTAATTTATGATAACAATTGCGTTCCACTCAATTTGATATTGCCATTTATTTTGTTTCTCGGTTTTATGTGTTTTCCTGTATTGTTTTATCTGTTTGAAGATTCACGGAAGGTGCCATGTTTTGTTACTTTTGCCTTTTGATCGTGAAGGTCGTTATTTAAAGGTGGCACGTCTTATTAATATTAATGAAATTTTTCATTAGATATTGATAGGAGTTAATTACTTTTAAGTTAATTACTTTTCTATAATATTTTTTCGAAAAAAAAATTATGTACTAACTAATAAATGTATGAATTATTATTCGTAGATTATAGCATCTTCAAAACCTTCCTTCATCCCTCCTTCTTCACCTTTTCTCTTTCAGTCCTCTTCTTTGTCCTTGTATTTAGGTATTTTTAATAGAACCTTGGGCAGACTGACATTTTTCTACAAGACAGTCCTTTTTTATGTGTGAGTTATTATGATTCAAGGCTTTTAAATGAACTGTTTAATGTGGAGAGTTAAATCGCTCACCTATATTTAAAACGTATTGAAAGTTATATTAAGAAAGTTATAGCATATTATATTAAAATAAAACATTGTGCCTTTTTGCGGTGGTATCAAAATGTCTGGACAGAAATAGGCCGCTCGCGTCATTTTATGTCGGACTGTGTGCATGCCCCTTTATAGATTGAACAAAGGAAAATCCAATAAACACCTCATAATTATTTATATCCATTTCACCTACCGTGCCTTTGATATTTTTATTGACAAAAGGATTTCCGTTGCAATAAAGGAATTGTTATTATTATTATAATGATTTCCTGTGTAATAATTACTTTATTGCAACGGAAGTCCCTGCAGTTGACTCAAACCGAAATGTAACGGAAATATGAGATTAATTTTTTTTTAAATATTGAAGACGATCTTCGACATACTGAATCTGCTTTCCCGCCAGTTACTTTCCAACAATTTATTTCCACTGGGCACTGGCCAATTAAAGATCTCCGAAAGATCTCCGCGGGTAGAAAGAGAGTGATGAATGTAGAAGAACGTCAGGATACAGATACATGGTACTCTATACTATATACCAGGTAAGGGACTTAGCGTGACTATGTAATAATAATAATATTTCCAGTAGAACAGTCAGGCGCAATTTTTTTTAGCCGTGATTGTATTCGATGATAGGGCGATTCAAAATAATTGCTCGCAATCGATACGATAAATTAGCATGAATCACTGTATCGGGAATACACTTGAAGTTTACCGAAATTTTACTGAAGCGAGATTAAAAATAAATTTCTGATTATACCGCGTCTTACTCAATAAGGCATCGTGACTCCCTCACACGGAACTCTTTTCACATCGGAATTATGTGGTTATTGTGGTAGGTATACAAAAATGGCTCACGAAATGTTTATCTAAAACAGTCAGCTTGGGACTCGGGTACGATGGGTTTGGATAGTGAGAGAAATTGCCACGATCTGGAATGTAGGCGTACTTGATAAAATGAGGTATGGTAACAAGTCACTTGGTATGTCAATCCAAGGATGATAGCTGTACTGATTCCTAGATCGATACTGACGTAATTATCTGTTTGTCTTCCTGCTTAGGTATCAATGCCCTTTCACACAGTTGCTTGCAATACTAGGAGTGTGGGGCAAAAATTTGAATCCTTGAGGGGTAGACCGAGAGCTAAAAAATACTAGCAATAATCAGCTGAAAAATTGTCTGCCTATGTCATTATACGAGATATCTCGTAAGCTTTGAAATTATCACCCGCCAACTCTTACGTCACCACGTTTATTTTCGTCGCCAAACAGCAGTTAAAAAACTTCAAATGATACTCGAGGAATTTTAAGCCACTTGTTAGATCCATAGTTTTATATTTCGATTATGCGAAATGGAATACAACAACTCAAGTCGTACTAAGCTCTGAATATGCCTGACTACAGCGACTTTCGATCAGCCAGCTTTCAAAATGTCTTCTCTGATTTCTGACGAGGGATAATTGGTATGGGAATAATTGCTGAGTCACTATCAACTATCGATAGCTTTGCGCTACTTAATATTGATGACTTGTAAATTGCGAAACTGAGCGTCACTGAACGACCTTTCATTCCTTCGTCATGATCTTACGTCACATGATTCGTCACGAGAGCGGTAAAGGACCGGTTTCCAACTGATATTGTGTTTTGATACGATCTGTGATAATTTGATGATAAATGACTGCAAAATATCCTTCTATTTAATTCGTCACCATCGACTTTTTTTATCGATTCCTTTACCCTTTTTATAAAGTGAAAATTTTATAAGTTATTGCAGAAAATCCTTCAATTTAATCATCATCATCATCAACCTTGTTTTGGTTTCATTATTGAATTTGGATTTCCTCGCAGAATGAGATGGGATAATGCCATACTGTGTTATGACTTCTCACGCGTTAGAGAAAATAGAGAAGAATTTCATGGTATGTAGGTTTTGTCACGATGTTTTCTTTCACTTAATTCCGAAAAATAATAATTCTGTCTTTTAGTTAATAATTTTTATTATCTGGAACTTTAGTATCGCTCCCGTGGAAATGAGAAACTTATCCGTTACAAAAAGGGCGCCGTAACCATAACTCGGTAATAATGTAACAACGCACCATATTTCGTCCAAATAGATTCTTTAGTTTTTGAGTGATGAGGGAATAAACTAACAAGCGTCTAAACAAACAAAGATGTAAAAGACGTAAAAGTCTTTCACGATAATTTTTTCCTATTGTATCAAACAGTTTTATAAAACGTAGTATTTACTACCTATATAAACACTTCATGTGTTCAGATAAACATTGCATTCTCGATACTTTTTATTATCAGTACAGACTGCTAGCAGACAGGATATAAAGTGGTACATGGCGACCTAACAAAACCCAAAGATCTCATTGAGATCACTGAACCGTAACTATCCGTGTGTATTAATCAAATTGCTGTGCCTCATATCCTGGAAATATATCTGCCATTGCCACGACTTGGAGACCGTTATGATATGGGTCTGTATTCTGTACATGATGATTACAAAACACATTCAGACTTCCTTCCTTCAGATTCATATTCGCACCTTGGAATACGTCGTGAGCCTATTTCCAAAAAACCGAGCAAAATTCTAGAATACGTACTTTGGATTAGAAAAATTCTTCAAATTAGAGAAACACAATAATAGCTTCTCCGAACTGAAGACGGAGCACAGGGGCTCTCGATTAGCAGTCGCGCTTGCTACTATTGGAGCAACTAGCCATCTATCCGATATAGCTATTGTATGTAAGGAATATTGGCTAGAGTTACCTTAATCTGTGTCGATTTTAGTTACGTCATATGCTATCGAGTCTTGGAACAGTGACTGTTTATTGTACATTTTGACCCGCGCCCTATCTTGGGACCGCCTTTGTTTACAAGTGTCTTTTTTGTAAATAAGCATTTTTTGCGGTATTCCCCGTTGTGGCGTCATCAATACTTGTCACGATACCGGTAAATGAACTGTTTCCATATGATAATGCACACACTCATTTATTGTTACTGATACATTGATAACAATGTGAGTCATACTTATTTTCTTGTTGGGCAATTTCTCAATCAACATGTGTCTCAGTTTTACAAGAATGTTGACAATGTTGACGCAATTATAAATCTTGTTTTACTATTAAATGTCTCATGAGTGTTTATACACATGACTGTACATGTACCGGTTGAACTCACGTATGTTTTTGGGATAACCCGACTAATAACAAACCTATACGAGGTCCTTCATCATGAGCTCCTGCCGATTGAGGCGAAGTCACGACGGAGACCTTAATAAAATAGAATAAAGCTTATGTTTCACCCGGTCATTTGGTTTTACTTAATTTGATAATGGTTCAGCTGTGTCCGTTTGACGAATAACGATAACAAAAAGCTTAAAATATCGATAATAAGAGCGATAATAACATTTCATAACTTATGTTTATGGTTTCGCCTCAGTTTATGGTAATAAGCAAAGTTTATATGTAGTTTATTTGTGATGTATGAAGTAAAGATCTCATTGGACCCCCTGGTAACTGGTCCTCGAAAAAGAAAGACATCTGAACATCCACTTCACGTTTCGTCACCACGAATTGAAGGTACAACTATAGGACAAAAATGTGTTTTCGAATTACTGTAATAATCCTCGTATTACTCAATAGAATTTATTGATTCACCACACGCAATCTCCACCCAAGATATGTGGAAATATGTCTATCTTTAGCGGTCATTCATTTATCTAATATTGACAGCTGATTGTACCGTGCCATCGTATAGACAGGCGCCGTCCAGTCATTCGTTCGTTCCACTTATCATAAAATATATTAACTATAATGACGATGATTAGTCGCTAACTTCCCTAATCAGATAACGGACACTGCCAAAGGTAGTATGAATTACTATTGGAGTTTTTTTCTTTCTGTACGAAATTATATTTGTAGAAGAAACATGTTAGGTTTGTGAGGACAGGGATATTTGGGCATCTGTGTTCTCTGCCCACCCTGTAAATGACTTGGCATGATCGTATAATAATCATAATAACGCAATCTGATGCCGATTTCAACGGTACGTAAATTGTGGTCCGTGTGATTGCGAAGTCAATAGTAACGAGCACACCTATGGCACTATTTGCTGCCTACTCTGTAAATGACCCGGCGTGATGATAATAATCATAATAATATAATCTGTTGCAGATTATTGTATTACATTCCGATATCAACGGTACGTAGATTGTGGTCGGTGTGTTTGCGAAATTGCCAGTCAATAGTGACGAGCACAATTGTGGCTTATCGCCTAACATTTATAAAGCTTGAATCATATCACTGTCTGGGAGTCTAGCCTCAGCTCTCCGAACAGCGCCCACTGCCGCGCACTCTCAGCATCATTATTAATAGTTCCCGACTCTCTCGAAGATTTGTCAATATCATGATCGTCGCTGCTTCTTGGCAAGCACGACTTACTGACTGACTGACATTATGTGGGCGGGGTTATAAAGTATTCTATTATTGTGGGTGCAACGCTTTTTCATATTCACAGTGATAGTATTGCGGTGACTCTACCGTGAGTGGCCAAATACTGCGGAAATATCACTTCCGGTATTATACCGAAGTCTTTATATTTGCACACGTGTATTGAAGTAAATCGACAACTGAATCACCTACAGATATTTACCGATTACCGTAGTCTACGGACATTTGAAATGCCATAGTACTCGCTTGCATTTAAAGTGGAACTCTTTCTCTCTTCTGTTTCTCACTCTCCAGCGAACGCAGATTGGCTTCATGTGTTCCCTTTCAGTATTCACAGGTTAAATAAAGCCACTGTATAGAATGGTAGTAACTTTGAACGCTGAACCAAATAATTATTGTATTATACTGAGTACATCTAAAAATGTGAGATTGTCCCATGGTCTTTAAAAGGTAAAATCTCTTTGGGTTTTGGTGAATATTATTGTGTATCGGTCATGTTACAATTATTTCATTTCTACGTGTAAGAGAGACACGTCTAGTTTTTTATATGTATTTTGCAGACTCATATGAATACGACAGATTTTCGATTCAACATTGCAGATGATTTATTATGCCTGGTAGCGGAAACGGGTCATTTCAAAATGTTTGTTTACCACTCACTACTCGAAATATTTACTCAAGAAGGGGAGCACAGTTATGCGGCGGTAGAAATATGTGCCTCAGTTGTCTTTTCATTGCCTGTCGGAGGATTTAAAATTTGGTCTTCACATCTATTTTGATATTGACGCTGAA
>DWDT01003260.1:0-12533 GCA_018245595.1 Microceris scylla | reverse complement strand
GCGTAGCAACGCGCGCCGGGTACAGCTAGTTTATAATAAAAAAATAATTTCTAGAAATAATCTTTATCTGCGATATTATTTGAATTATTTTAGTTGTACCTAAGTATTTAAAAAAATCCATTTTACTAAAATTATAGTAAAATAATAATTTAAATTTGTCAATTTCGTTACGCCATTTCCTTTTCTTCATGCGCGTTCTAAATGAAATCATCGCTTGGTATATAATGTAATTACAGATAAAAACTGTTAAGGCATATTGATACTTGAACGTTTATAACGTGCGGAGCTAATTAAAGCCTCGTTTCGACGTAGTTATTGCGAGAGACTCCACAAATCTTTATTACATAATCTATTTATACTTTGAGCTGTACGACATTAGCACAATGGTAGTGCAATGAATCTGGCTGATTTATATTATAGTGAGTGCGAGGCGGCACGTGCGACTATTGGAAAATAGCCAACTGATTTCCGAACGATAGGCAACGTTTACTTTTCAATGTTTGATATTATTTTATTTTATTTTCCACAGTGATCATTATTTAAAGTTTCTACAAAGATACAATTATTAACTTTATTTATCTATTTTCTATATTGTAAGTAAACTAAATTTAGAGTATTTTCAAGCACAAGAGAAAAACATTTATTATATTGTAATCATAACATAGTACACAGAATTATCTATAGGACATCTCTAACACGAAAGGTCATCTAAAAAGATTTAGTACTGAATGATCCCTCCAATATGTTAGTTACAAAAGACCTAATTGTGTAAAGGAACCACTAATTAATATGACGTAAAACTAAAAACATTGAAAATAATGGTAAATATCGCTAGAACATCAAACTTTAATGTTACAGTACATGAAATAATAAGCACAACACTAATTAGAACTGTTCAAAATATTAATTACGCTAAATCCAACAGTAAAATTAATTAAATAGGCTAATACATATGTAACTTTATGTACGATACCTACAGTTAATTATTCTAATTAAAACTCGTAACGTAACATCACGCTTGTAATCCCCGACGGGATAGGCAAAGGATTTTAGTACACTCAGTTACGTTTACGTCCCATGGAATAGGTAGTGAGCCTATTGTCATACACCGGGCACAAATCCAGACTCCGCGTCACTAGGTACTAGAAATTCTAAATTAGAAAAATCTAATAGTACCCGGCCCGGGATTTAAATCCAGGCCCTCTCGATTAGCAGTCACACCTGCAACCACTCGACCAACGGGACATTCAAAATCAAACTAAGATAATTTTCAATAAAGGTCCAGATTTGTTTTTAGGTGGAGTGTAAGCAGATAATGGCACAATTACATGTGGTAAAAACACCAGCAGCGCTCTGCAACTCGTCAAGACCAGGCTCCACTAAATTCTGCAACAGCCGCCCTTGTCTGCTCGGCACCTCGTCTCCAGAAATATGACTCGCTAATTCTTCTTACGTTGGACGCAAGAAGGGACCGATCCGAAGAAGAGAAAGGTAACAACAAACCGTGAAGAACGTATGGCTAATTCGTCGTTGATATTTCTTTTGTCAAATATTTTAGAAAATTGGTTTATATTTTTAATGTAAAGATACAAATTCTTATAGTAATGAAATAAATATTGTAAAACGAATATACCAAACAAAAAATTATATCTTTGTAAGTAAATTGTTATAAAGTGAAGACATATTATGTAATTAAGTAGGTTTCATGTGGGTGATAGGGTGATAAAACATGTATATATGTCAAAGCGAACATAGAGCAGACTGTTACACAACGCTCGTCCTATTACGACGTGATTAAAAATACAGCGTCAGCCTTCGAAGATAACGCGCCCATATTTTAGTCGGACACAAAGAAGCGGCTGGAAACAAATCTTTTAACAATGTATTCTCCGCCTCTATCCATTAGTTTCCGTTCACACATTGTCACAGTAGATTTGAGTTTTTTTTTTTTTTACAACCATGACTCACACGGGCAACTGTTCGGCCGCGCACCGACCGCACACAGTGCGGGTGGTTTCCTTGGAACAATTCCAATTTCAAAACTTGAAAGTCTGTACACAAACAGTACAAAAAATCTTATCTCAACCAATAAAGTTTACAAAACATCCTTCTACACTCTCCGTACGCCTTTTGTTGTACCTAAATATTTTCACGTAGTTCTTAAAAATAAGAGAGATTTTAGTGAAAGTAGACCCCGTTAAAGTATGGACATAAACATTGAGCCGACAAACTATAGTAGGTACTGCTTAGTTTACAAGTCAAACCATGGTTTATTTTACGGACACAAAGGTAACAAATAGTACGATTTAGAGAGCAATTCTCTAAATCGTACTATTTGTTATCTTAGCTTTAAATCAAATAGCATTTTTAGAAAATACCCGGATATTAGAGGTATAACGCTGCGTTTTTGTATATAAATATGTAGTTATATAGTTTTTAGGGATCCAGAACTTTCATGATTATCTTTATTAGGTTTATTGATCCTTTTGGACCCGATCTCAGAAGTCTCAGATTTTAGACACGGTCAAAAAAGACCATGGTCTGCACTGCTGGCAAATTTTCCTAGAACATAATTTATGATCATTTTCTTACAATACATCTTCACTTTTAATTATTTAAATCGATCGCTTCTAACAGCGTATGTTAATGCGTTCTTGAACATTCGAGCCGTTAACATGTTGATGATAAAAGCGCGAAGCATAAATATGGATGTTTAAACAACAACCCGACGTAGTTTATTCATGCAGGTATAAGTATTGTACAAATACGGATTTATTAGTAAATATCCGTGATGTTTCGCAGAGAACAATGCGTAGACTGTTCGTGTCGACACGATACAACACTGACCCATATACAACGATACAGGATAAATTCTACACACATATAATTTAAATTATTTAATATTCCTAAGAACTCTAAGATACACTTCCCAATGATTTATAGGATATTGTTCTGAAAATATTTATTTCGTAAACAAGGAGGAAATACAATTAAAGACAATGTCCCTATATACTAACTATTCTTTCAATTGTTAGTGATCTAGGTAGCTCATTTTTTCAACTGTTAACTACTCCAATTTAGATGAATCAGCTGACGAAAACAACTGAAAATATTTTAAAAACAATACTTATAATTAGAAAATTATGCGATCTCAGTTAGTAGTTCCCTAAGTATTTCTACAAACAAATTCTTGAAGCGCTCAATACACCCAGTCACCGGGTATTCGGATGTCCGGTGAATACAATTAGTTTTGGCAACGACTTCGTGACCTTCATAATATCGTCTTTATAATATTCGAGACTGCTTACGAATTGATCGCGCACTCTTCCATGCGAGTATTTTGTTTTTATTCGTTTAATTAAAACGTACAAAAAGCAGAGAATCTACATAATTATATACCTACTAAATATTTACATTTTGAAGGTCAACAGCGGCAGCCGCAGCGGCAGCGGCAGGTAGATTTCCTTTTTATGGCGTGACGTGAGGCGAAGCATTTTTTTAATATCCCATACGCTGTTTTTATATCCGTAAGAGAAAATTTACGGTTTAAAAATATCTCGATTGTTAGCAGTCATATTAAAAATAGACGCGGCATATTCATCCCTTTTTCATGTAAAATTTTAACATTTTTCTTAATAGTTTAGTATTAACGGTTAAAAATAATAGATGGAACGTCTACTATCCTTGTCGAGCTCGAGAAACGCCTAACCGGTAACAAGGAGTGTAAATAATTAGCATTGTAATCATTACATCGCTATTTATCTTATTGTCAGTCACAATGCTTCGCCTTTGTTGAACTCAATAATTGGAGAACTTTTAACCTCAAATTAATTAAAGCAAAAATGAATTTTATGTAGGTGGTAACTGGTAGTACTGTTTAACACTTTTGTAATAGTTATCCTGAAACCAAAACCGCAACCCGTTTAAAATATTCCACGTAAAGGATAAATTTGCCATTATTTGTCACTCATCGGTGCGTTTGCCAATTGGCACAGGAAATTTTAGAATTCACAGGAAATCAGCGACAGTCGCCAACATCCATGGTGTACTGAAAATTGAAGGTCGAAATCTGTTTTGGTGACACCCGTCACCCTCGTTCTGATTCACTGTTGTTTTGCTTATAGGTACCACTTGCTTGAATTACATAATTTTTTTTCGTAATAAATCTTGTGAATGAATGGTGTCGTCACTTGTGTTTTTATGTTATCATTTTTATTGTATAATACCTTAGTGATAACACCAATGTTTATGATTGTATTACTTTTGCTTCTCGTGATGTTAGCTAATGAAATTATAATTTATAACTCATGTAGTACATTATGAATTTTATTTATCAAAATTGTGTCGTGATTAGAGATCGCTTTCTTTATCCTTTTGTGAGATATTTATCTATATTGTATGCTATTTTCCAGTTTTCTAATACTATTATATCCTAGTAATACTGTCAGTTTCACTTCATATAGGTATCTATATTAGGTACATGATTCAAATAATTTAACAAATCAATAATTATTGCCATTTCTTGAATATCTTAATTTACCAAATTAATTATTTTGAAAGGTTTTTAGGTTGTAACCAGGAAAATGAAAGCAAATATTAAATGGTATAATAATCTTCATAATTTATTTTCTCTTCATTCTGTTTTATCATACAATATGTAATCAGTATAAAACAATATTCTTTGTTAAATTCATAGAAATATATTATTTTAGTATAACTGTTTTTATTTATTTTTTATAAACTTACAAATTATTGTTAACATTCAGAAGAATCATTTTTGTATAAAAATAATACAATTAGGTTCGCCTGTCACTTTTCCTGGCAGTTTCTTTAAATTCACTGAGGACATCGTTTCGACGCGACAAGCTCCCCCATAATATAGTCTATAACAATTCAACTTGTTAATTGGTATAATATTACTTACAATAATAAACCTATAGAAGACAATGGTACAGAACAATTTCACTGTCGCTCATTTAATGGTAACAAAAACAATAAAAACATACGTATAGGCTTCAGTTTACAAAGCGTAGGCACTCGAGATTGCTACTTGATCCTAATAGGTAAACATTCTCACTAATAAATACATCGCACACTCTCTCCTGATAAACACATTTGCTCACGTAATATGACCACATTCGTCCATCAATAATATTTTTAATCGGACGGCCTCATGTTACAAGACCTCTAAAGAGCACCCGGTCAGTTCTGAGAAAACATTTCTATATAATCAGCATCACATACCTCTGGCAAAACCCACACATTAATTAATTTCAACAACACACATTCGATCAGTCTTCCATGCAAGCAATTTAACCATCGCACGAACAAATCAAACAAATCCAACAGGCATTAAGGCGCCATTGTCGTGTTGAAAAAAGTTAACCTTGTGCAACAAAACGTGATTCGGAACGTCCGACTGCCGAACACATGGCCGCCATTCCGCGAGGGCGGCGCAGGCGGAATTTTAATTAGCAGAACATCCGCTCGTCACTTTGTTCGATGCGTCGTTGCCAGCTTTACCAATATCTATCTCTTTCGTTCCCACCCGAACGGCATTTACAAATTCATTCGCCGTCTCGCTCTGTTTACGAAATTGTGCATATGTTTATCATGCGATTTGGTTCGTCGAAAAATATAAAAATAATTATTTAACTTCGCCGCCGTCAGACCAATCCGTATGAGTGAACAATGGAAAACCCACTTCATGGAGCCGACTACGGCAACATCGCTGAAACGGGAAATTCATCGTAAAACTGGCAACGTCGCGCCCACAGCGCTCAATCTGCAATTGAATGACGTTGCACGATTATCCTTTCTAGTTTCTACACTATTCTATGAGACAACGCAATACTGATACAAGGAAAACGATAACTGCGACTTACAACGGAAGCTATAACTTGTGACTCGCTAAGTACATCCCTCGCCAAGTGCCGAAAGCAACGGGCTAATCCGAGCGGAGGTTCTGCCGTCACACGCGACCTCTCAATCTTAACACCACAGCATCCTTAACGTAGCTTCACCTTACACTAGAGTTAACTATATATTACACAGTAAAATTAAGATCACAAATCGCTTTGTATGCTGCGTCCGAGCGGGCGCGACTAGCATGGAATGTGGGGGAGCGGCGGCACGGCAGCGCGATCAGAAGTGCGACTCGATGTGGCAGCCGCCGTTTGCATGCTCCAGCACCTGCTGCTTGAGCTTCGCGACACTGTCCTTCAGTCTCACAACCATCTGCGCCAGCTCCGCATTCTCGCCCTTCAGCAGCTTCACCTTGTCTTCTAACTTAGATATGCGCTCCAGCTTACGCCGTCTGCATTTGGACGCGGCGACTCGGTTCCTCTGCCTCTTCCGTTCCAACTTTATTCTTTCTTGTGTATCCATGTCTATAGGAGATAGAGGCGGTGTACTGGCGGCGCTCGGGACGGTCTGAGGCTCGTCTTTGACGACGGGTGTGGGGTAGCGGTCGACAGGCCGGTCGAGGTCGGCGTACACTCGCCGGCCGAGCGGCGCGGGCTCGCCGTGGTGCAACTTATCCAGCGCTTCGACGAATGGCCGTGCGTACATTTCCTGCTCTTCGGTCGGTGCGGCTGCGGGAAACATCACCGGTGCGCCAGGCGTCGGCGTCGCCGTGGTGATCATGCCGTTTTGCATTATTAATTTCTCTAGTTCTGGTGACCCCAGTTTGAGTAGCTGAAGGTCAGGAGACGACAGAACTGGTGCGGTGGCCCTAGCCCGTTTTACGCCCCGCCCGAAATCCAAATCCAAAGTTAGGTTCCGTTTCAGGGCTTCCACAGGGCCGCTGAGGGGATACTGCTCGTCGTAGAAGGTGGTCTCCATCCCGTGGCCGGAGTGCCGAACCATGTGTTAGCACCGAACGCCTCGGTATCACTGAACTTCACTGCGCGAAAGAAAACTTTCTCGTGCGACGACGTACGTCCACTGCCCTCCACGTTCTACTTGTTTCTAAACATTGTTAAGAAACAACCACTGCTTTTATTTCATGACTCAGATAAGCTATTTTTGGACGTCGCGTGATAAACTCGAACGCTCATTGGCTGTACATGACGTGATATGACGCGATAAATGGACGGGATTGGTCGATGCGATTGTAACGAAGCGCGAGGCCACAGCGGGCTGTTTACGACTTCGTGCGATTACCGAGAATCGGTGGCACTATTTCCACTGTAATAACGAGATAATGGATATTTCGAGTTGGACAAAATTTTGAATACATATTTACTTCAGCTATCTGTTAAAATGGTACGAAAATGGTGTGTAAGGTAATGTTAGAGTATATTATCGAGTTTATTTTTTGTACTCTCGGGTACTTACATTTTGGCGCATATAATTTTCACTGATTTTAATACTTAATGAAGTAAAGAGAATTTGGTACAATAACAATTAAATAATTATATACCTATAATTAGTTAATTATGATGCTCTCTACCTATACCGTAAAGGACTCGGCTTAACAATATAGCAATGTGTCTATAATTAGCCAAATTAATCCGGATAACGAAGCAAATTTTTATGTACGAAATGAACTATTCCCTTTATTCTTCGCCTTAAATTTAGGATAAAGTGACTGTATTATCTTAATATAGTACTTACTATCTTTAAATTGTATATTACGAGTTTCCAAGAAAAATAAAATTGACAAAAAAATATAAAATATAAAATGCAAACTTTATTTAGACAATGGAAACAAATTGACATGGGGCAAGGCGGAGGCGGGGTAGCCGTGCCGTCGAGCAGCGGTGCAAGAAAATATATGTACGGGGACAGCGGCGGGGGGATATAGCAATATATGAGAGAAAACGAGACAATATTATACAACCGTTTCAACTACACAACAGATAAAATCCGGCAATAACAGAAGGAAAATAAAATGCACCTAAAAGTCCTCTCACAATGGGGCTTGTGTATGCTATTATGTTATACTGTTGTGGGTCGTATTTTTATGAATTAGATTATATTTAGCCTAATAAACTTACTATATCATTTTACTTAAGTTGTAAACGATTATTATCACAATTTAACTGTTATTTAAAATTTGTTTGCTGCTCTTTCGAAAAAAACAATTGTGTGCGGTTTATTGTCGACATTTTAATTTCCTAAAATATTATTATGAGCATTGTTAGGTTTATATTCTTATCAAGTCTAGATGGATATTACGATAACGATTGGTTATGACGTTGAGTCTAGTATTATGTTTATTAATGTCTGAATAGTTTCTGAGTTTAATAACGCCATCTGTGGGTCCTTACTTAAATGTTTTAAAAAGTGTGATACTATGATGCCTAAAAAACTAGATGGCGCTAATCTTATAGTAGCCCCAAATTAAAAAAAATTATAATCATCTTCTATTATATAAAAATGAATGTTTGTATGTATGTTATCGATTAACTCAAAAACTACTGAACCGATTATTATGAAAATTGGTATATACTAAATGTATTTGTATGTTGGCGTAGCAACGCGCGCCGGGTACAGCGAGTACCTAAATAAATAAAAATATATCACTGACAACCAGAAAAGGAATCGATATAAAATACCGCGTCGTAAAAATAATATGCTCCAAGTAATAGTTAACCAAAACATATTATAAAAAAACATATATTAAAAATGAGATAAAGTATTTGGTGAAAAGTTTTTGTGGCAATAAAGTATAATAAATAATTATACTTTAATTTGTTGCAATAAATAATTTACTTAATGGATTACTTTTATCCTGTATAAACCGTTGTTGTTATTCCTTGTTGCTTGTACCTACCCGCTAAAATTGACGGCAAATCTATCAAGCTGGCAATACGATGCATTAGAAAGTTTACGGGGGAATTCCCTACAAGTTTCAAGCAGAGATGTGTGAAACTTGTTGGGAATACCCATGAATTTTTTAAAAATAAGTTGCCATGATTAAGGTTGGGTTACTGCAAACTGGTTTACATTTCCAAGGTGGGAAAATGTTTAAATAGTTCAATTTATAGTTTGTTGGTCGGGTTCTGAGGGCCCCATTTAAGGCCCCGGTACAAGACACCGTCTTGCCCCCCGATAGCTACGCCACTATGCACACACCAAATGAACTAGTGAGCCCTTTTTACACGAGCGTAAAATTAAATGTAAAAGTTTATTGCGTCAATAATATTAAGTTGCGTCGCCAGATCGCGCGACCGCCAGCCGGTTGCGTGGCGACCGGCTGATTGCGGTATAGCGCAGCCTAAATAGACACAGCTAAATGCCATGGCGGTCGACGGGCAGCAGCGTCGGCGGTGCGAAAAGCTGTGTCCTGCGATCTCCAACCTGCATGCCCAGCGTGGAGATTACGGGCATAAACCCCCCTTTTGGGGAGGCCGATGTCCAGCAGTGGACTAAGATAGGCTGATGATGATGATGACGACCTATTCGTGACGGGACGTATAATGTAACGTGTTACCCGTAAGAACGTACTGTACCCCTTTACCAATACCTTCGGGGAAATATAGGCGTATTAATTATTTTTTATTGCTATGCTTCTTTATTTACTGTGTTACATGCTTTGATCAAAAACATGCCAAATCAAAGCCACTAAACGGGCGGAAAAAGCTCAAGAAAAACCTACGCTTCAACAGCCCAGTGTGCAATAAACCTAAGCGCTTACATAGTGGATATTAAAGAAAGTTAGTATTAAAAGATGCGTCTGCAAACACAAGTGGAAAGGTGGCACAAGTGTTTGTTTAAGCATGATTTACACTTTAGCCGAGTGGGAGCATGGATTAGGCACGATGTCTTTGGATTCACGCTCTCGTACTAGCTCGCGTGCACTTATTACTCACTGGGATTTACATATTATGTAAAAACATTGTACCAAATTAAACACGGTTCTTTCGAAAGGAACTTAACAATTGAAATTTGAAAATATTTTTTCGAAATTAATTGGCATATCAATATGGTATTGGTATTTTTACTGCTAATGTAAATGGTGTCGAGGCTTCTTTGATTTACAATATTAATTATACATTTTAAGATGAATGATCAAAAAACATGTTCATAAAATAATTGTGGCTTCTTACGCTACATAGGTCTTCTTGGTATATAGGTCCAATGGTAATCGAACCTGGCATTTTAAGCCGGGTGTTCTATTTTCACCTAGAATAAGCATGGCAGTGCACGAATATTTGTTTCTGGTTGTAAAATCCTACTTAATATTATGAATGCCAATGTAAGTTTGTTTGCTACGGTTTCGCGCGAAAACTACTCGACCGATCATCATGAAATTTTGTACACATGTTTTTGGAGACATTAGAAGTAACATAGGATACTTTTTATTAAAAAAAAATTATGTAAGATAAAACAAATGTTTGTCAAAAAAATCTCAAAATCTAGCTACTTCAACGTCATCTAGCATTCCAGTAATGAAGTTCCAACTCTTAAAACCCGTAAAAAACGTAAAAAAAAGTCCTTGGTTGAATATGTCTATTTCACATGTTACAAAAAAAGAATGGATTATATACGAAGGTATTTTAAACAATACGGTATTATTTTATCTGCAATGAAATACTTTGTTTACGTTTTGTATGTGATGCAGATTAAAACGGCCCTTTACAGAATATCATTAAATTGAAAATTTAAACAGATAGCAGAGATGTAAAATGCGAGGACAAAGAAACAGATTGTTAGGTGATACGAAGTTCGCCGTGTTATAATATAATAAATGTTTATTAGAAAATGTACTTATATGATTTACCACATATATCTTTATCATAGCATGGTATTTTATCTGTATCCTGACTGACGTTTCAGTATGAGTTAAATAAAAAGTATTATTATTCGTATCATACTAATTTCTAAGAATATCCTTACTACTGTAGCGTGACAATATTTTATAAATTATCTCGCCACGGAATGAGTGTAATGAGGAAGCAATAAAATACAAAGATCCCCGGGTATTACTGCGGAGCGCTGCGTGATTTATTTCTAATGGACTTACGGCTCTAATCCAACAAATTTACGTCTCACTGTTGGTACCGTTCTGTCTCTGAGAAATGCTGGCAATATATTTTACTACAAATTTTCCTGTGTACCTGTGTGTGTGTAATCACTACATTTTGGCATTGAACCGGTTGTGGGGACGGTTTGATTCGAATCAAATTTGGTTGACATGTTACAATGTTCGAAAATGTGTTTAACGACTGCATTTGGAATCGCTTTTACACGTGTTTTAATGTTACTGCCTTTGACAAAATTGATAATGATTATGGTATCTTAGAAAATGTTACATGCCAATTTAGATATGTCCAAATACCTGAAGACATATAGATTATAATTTTACAACTTGATATAGAACAACCCTCGCACTCACTATATCATACAAATATTTATTTTGGCTGAGAATTGAAGTCGCAACCCCTCGCTCAACAACCAGATCTACTAAACACTAGAGCAACAGGCTAGTTGGTCGAATAATATAATCATTTTTGTTTCGTCATAACCCAATATCATGTAATATGTACTTAGAACACGTCTCGAAGAAACAATGGTTGTTCATCGGTTATCACGCGTCAACAGACGGTGAGAGGTGACTGATAGGCGGGGTCGGCGACCGCACGACCCGCGCTTTGTGCGCCCAGTGATCTATGTATATTGACCTAGCCGGCCGCCGCGGGCAGCGCTGCCCACTGCAGCCTGCCTACAGCTCCAAAAAATCAAAACTTTATACTTAACAGAATGTTTCGACTTGTAGTTCTTTTCGTTCGAAAGAACGGAGTTCAGAGTTTGTTTTACGCTTAGCGTGGGACGAAGTTTTGCCGCCGGTGTCACACTTATAATTTATGTATATTTTATATCATTTCTAGCTGAGCCGGCGAACTTCGTACCGCCTAACAATCTGTTGTTTTTCCCTGGTATTTTAAATCTCGATATCCTTTAAAATATTCATTTCAATAATATCCTGTAAGGGGCCATTTTGATCTACATTACATACACAACGTAACTAAAGTATTTTATTGCATGCAAAATAATATTGTATTGTTTAAAATAGCTTCGTAAATAACCCATTATGTTTTTATGACATGTGAAAGTTGAAATTGGTTACTGTGGTTTATTTATAGGACATAGACATATGCAATCAAGGACGTTTTTGTAGATCGTTAAAGAAATATACAATTCCGTACTACATTACTTTGATCTATCTTGTATGGTTAGGACAGTGTTAGCAATGTAAGCGCACAAATTTGCGTCATTTACGACATAATAAGTATTACAGTTTTATGAGACTCTCGACTTAATACGCATGTACATATTATATGTACGCATAAATCTTCTTAAACCACTCTATCCGTTGATGGAAACTATATTAAAATCCATTGCGTTACGAGTATTTAAAAATCTAAGCGTACACAACGGTGCGGCAGCGACTTCATTATAACTACGAGTATGGATAGATTGAGTAGTAACGAAGTGCTACATTTATCATACTAAATTCAAATTCAAATTCAAATTTCATTTATTCAAAATTGGTTCATAAGAACACTTTTTGTACGTCAAAATGA
>DWDT01003259.1:0-12538 GCA_018245595.1 Microceris scylla | reverse complement strand
CTATGCGTCTGACCGCCGGTCTCAGATAAAATATTAAGTAAGCGCTAATAGTACATAACGACTGCTAACTCAATGAAATTGTGCGGATTTTCTTTCTTTATAAACCGGCGAAGTTATTCACGGCTGAACAAAAACGTTTATAATCAAAGAACACGTCTTTACGTCGAGAATTCAAATCCGCGGATACCCGTTAGGGCACTGAAAGAAATTTATTAACAGGGGAAGCGTGACTTAGCCTGTACATAAGTCACATCGCACTGTCACAGTGTACTACGTGTAATGGTGCCGAGTTCTATGTGAACATGAGCGAGAGAATTACGAAAATAGGGAAACGTCTTTTATAGATTTGTGTCGTTACGAACGAATCGATGTCGTTTCAGTCTCAATATTTTTACAAAAGTTTGCATGGCTTTTAAATTATTTGGGTTACAACAATAAGCATTCGATGCGTCATAAATAATATATTTTAATATAATATGTAGATTTAATCTAATTTAATATAATATGCTGATTCCTAGACGTTAAAACACGGATAAAAACCTTTAAAGTGTAAGCACAATTTAAGTAACGTTAATAAAGAGAGAATGGCCAGTGATATATCGTAATAATGTTTGTAAATCTTAACAACTTTAAAGTTATATAATATACTCGTCATTGGTACTTGTTTTGTCGCGTTCCCCTCAGCGCATTCGAAACGTGATAAAATATTCAAAAGCTTAAGTATTTCTATTAAGCGGTTATAAAAAGTCCTGAAAAACTGTATCACATGGCTTTTAGGATCTGTTAGGTCTGTAGGATCTATAGGATACATTCAGTCGTCATGATATACTTTACTCACTATATTAAATTTATATATCCATTTCATATACACTTTCTACCGAACTCTACGCTATTATTTTAATATTTAATATCTCGTATTGCTGCTGTTAAAATTTAAACAAATGTCAAATAGAATAAATATTATGCACGAATACACATTGTTCAGTTAAATACAATACTATAATTGTTATGTTCGGTGTTAGAATATAATTGAACGTAATAGAATTAGGGTGTATGCACACTACATTTTTGGAACGAAAATAGGAAAGAAAAAAGCTCCATATTTATATTTTGGATTGAATTCAGTATTCAAGAAATATATATGGAATTAAATATTATTGATATCTCAAATATTATTCAAACTCACATTAACAATAAGCAATACAATAGAAAACCCACTTCTAAAATTTTGTACACTACACTTCTGAATAATAAGCATGTCTCAATACAATGTGAAATGATGATGATAATCACTTTATGGCATTACTATGACTAGTGTTCTAGTGCTCTGGTATGCAGTAAATACTCAACCAGCGGGTAACGAAAAGCAAATATACATCCTAGATATCGTTTCTGTTTAGAAATTGTTATGAAAGACACCATAATACGTAGCTATGGTATTTGTTTCGATTTGCCTTTACTTATAATGAGTGTATTATTTCGAATTATTAGGTACATATTTCGGTATGTTAACAATCGACTTCTAAATTATTCTTCGTTAAATTACAAAAACAAGCCTATTCTTAATGTGCTATTACCAAATAATGCTAATTGTTAATAATTAACCATTATTGCTGAATGGACTCGCTGACACTAAGAATCCCAGGTTGTTAATGCTGCGCTTGAGGTAATTCTGTAGGTTTATGGATTCACTAGAAAATAATACCTGGTGGTTTAATTACCATTACCATCATCAAGCAAAAATACTCTGCATTTATGAATGGGCTTCGACAAATAACTGATTAAAAATTCTTCTCATATCTAACGTGCATAAACTTAAGAAAAGAGAAAGATATGCAATGATTTTAGACATGTACATTTGAATAAGCTGCGTGCAATAGATTTACTATAAAAAAATAATAATAATTGGCCCATACTCACACCTTAGAAAATATTTTTATATTTTATAAATTCTAAGGTGTGCCGATTTCTTCACGGTGATTTCCTTTACCGTTAGCAAATGATATTTAAACTTAAAACGCACTTTTTTAAAGAGGTGAGCGCCATGGAATTGAACCCAGCACCCCCGGCTAAGGCTCAGTTCTTAACCACTAGGCTATCACTAGCTATATGACTTAGGATATTTCCTACTACTTGTTACCTTGTATAACACCTTGAAGAGGACAACATTATTGCATTGGCTTTCCGGCAATAATTAACAATATATTGAGCAACTATACCACAGTAGTCCGGAGGTAAATTTAGTTTTTTTATTGTGTATACCGAGTAAGCCAAGGGTTAATTTCCATAACTTTTAAGTGTGAACATAGCATTATTGTATAAGCTTATATTCCGTTATCCTATGGCATTTGATGCGCGCTAGCATATTGTAAATTGCTCTTTCAGTGACATCCGTGTGTAATTGTAATTATCATAACAGTCCACCAGTCCTAATAAGATACCGCGCCTTCAGTAAAGTGACCGGTTATTGTAACATAAAACAAAAAATTACTGCAGCGCATACTATTACTAAAATGGAGTCGAAATGTCAAAGCAATAAGCTGCTTTTAGCAATTATTCTTTTATGCTTCTGATAACATTCACATTAGACGAGTGGATACCTTTCTTAAGACTATTGTTGCTAATGTATGGTTTTAAATTGAGCAAGTCAGACCCCTGTATAAATTCATAAACTTAAAAATTGGTCTATCAACGACATAAAGATCGAACGGATAAAATCGAGCGAATACGATCGAACGAATAAAAAAATTCGCTTTACCCTATTGGTAGTGTGAATACAGCCTTAGCCGAGTGCCGTTACCCGATGGCATTTGATGCGCGCTCGGGCCAACACATTGCAAATTGGCGGTTCAGGGTGACCCGTATTTATTGGTAATTAGCATTTTACGGCCACCATAATCGTAGTGTTCCAACCATTCATTACATACGTTTATGTGCTCGCGAACCCCATTCATTACAGGAGTGATACAGTTTAGTTATTTCGGTGCATGTCACATGAATTTCTATTAGTGCTTAAAAGTAAGTTAGTTCTTGTTATGTCAATTATACAAATGTTACACGCTGATATACCTTAAATACGAAAAACGATGTCACTTTCGCTGCTGGACTGATTTCGTTCGGTAGTTAATAATTGAGATATTGTGTGATAAAATTTTATGAGTTTTAAAAATTTTTGACTTGTAATCGAGCACGGGTCAACTTCCAGTACCTGTCAATTTGGGCCAAGTATTATTGGTCGCATACTGTGTAAAACACGGATGCATACCTGAAGTTATTTTATAATATAAACTAGTCTAGAGGTAGCGCATTGTGGTTCATATCACGTGCAACGTTACGCCAGTTTTAGATCGAATAGATGTTTATAGGCGGAGCGACCAGATAGCTTTAAGAAGCTCGATGGTTCATTTACGTATTAATACATAAAGAAAACACTTCAAGTAATTTCAAATGCTACTTACATACAATATTTCTATTAAATCTCCACTAACGCTCTCTTAAACGTTACCCAAACTAAGCCGCTTTGATAAACTGCAATTTGGCGCGTGCTTCTCTATCTTACGTCGTAACAATCAGTTAAAATATAAAATGTTTATTTATTTTCGTATATGTATACTTATATCTTAAGCTATATTATAAGTAATAGTAAATTGTACCCTTGTACCCTTTAGTTTGATGTGTTACTTAAGAATAAAATAAATAAATTATTGTCCATCCTCAGGAATACGAGCTCACATTACGGTTTGGTAAAACTACTGTTTCTGTACATGTCGTTCGATTACAATAACCTTAAAAAAATAGTAGGTTCTATAGATGGACAGAATTTCCTTAAAAGGAAATTTATTGCATCGCGATATAATGCACAGATAACTTTCGCACGCAGTTATCGACGATTCGATCAGTTTTTGCGGAAACCGCTCAAACATGCACGCAACCCATAAAATACTTCCATATACACATGAAAATAGCCGATGCGGTGATTTCTACCGTCTGTACGTCATAAAAAACGTCAGCCAATAGTTCTAAGCTAGTATAGATTCTATTTATCGTACTTTCAAACTCGTATACGAGTGTATCTACAATGCGATATTTAATCGATCTAAGTACAGACGACATTAATATCATGGACGGATCAACTCCGAATCGTACATATTAATGTTAGGTTTTCATTTCAAAGGTACAATCGGCCTGCCTACCTCGTGTTTAAATAGTCGTATCTGACTTCTCTCCATATATTATTATTGCGATAGTAAAAATGACCATGGCATTTATTACATCCCTACCCATTGTATTATAAACTTACACAATTTTTAAATAGCAATAGACTCGTGTTTGACTACAATCTCACCTGATGGTAAACGAGATGTAACCTAACAGCACGCTTGCCTAGAAAGTGCCTATCTCCAATCTCGTCTTGAATAGTTCCAGCTTATACGAATAACGTCTGCATTGGGTAAGATGTTTTAGGTTTAAAATTATTGGCAAATATATCCCATATCTACGTAAATCTGGAAATCTTGATCACGCTCACGAAACTGTTTCTCATTCTTCACTGGACATGCTATCTAACAAATACCGACATTTTCCGTATCTCATAAATCCCTCCAATGAACGGGACAATACTCTTGACAAAGCCAACGGAGCAATAGATCATAGCTTTTCCCATTTCAAGTGAGATATATTGAGATATTGAACTGATATTCCGTCACAAGAAGTGCAGTACCTGTGCCTATACTATCTTCATAAAGTGGAAATGTTTTAAATTATATTCACTGTGGTTACTCAACCACATTTTCAGTGTTTCAATTTCCTTTTAAAGCACCATTCCAAACTGCGTTAGTACTAACGAGTCGTCATTTTCCGTACAATTTACAATAATTCAGTACACAATAATTTACATTTAAAACTATTTAACATGGCACCGGAAAATATCGTCGACTTACATGTATAATTGAAAAACGTTTAAAAGCAAATCGTTCTTTATTCAAATTTTCGTTCATATAATACTATTCGAATCCTTACAAATCACAGCAACTACAATATACTTAGTAAATAAGAAGAGAAACTAATTTGGTGAACGGTGTTTGTTATCTTTAACTTGATTTATTTCGCTGGCTTTGAAAATACTTTATCTATGTCCTTGAAAGTGAGCGCGAGTTTTCCAAAGTTGTAACTGGAGTCGAGGCCTGTAGGTAAGTAAGAGCGCTGGGCGAAATTCTTAATCGATATTCGTCTTAGTAACTTGTTTGGTATGCAGGGTAACGTCTTGCCGTTAGGAAAATACAATGTTTAACAACTTAGCCAAATAAAAGAAGGTTGTGTACCGGCTTAGTTTAGAGACTATTACTGTGCATTGGGCACTAATAATAGATCTAAATAAATTCTACTAATAGTCCATATCGGTTAATAGGTAGTCCTCACGCGAGAAGTTTAATACAACTACTTCGAACAACTAAGTATTTACATATCATTCTCAAATCCGTTATAAAACTATTGGATCGGCTAGCAACGATCTTATACGTAATTACTTTATGCACTTCTAATTCTTTTATTTTTCAATTAAGTATCTATTTAAAGTACGAAAATTATCATTAAAACGTGTATATTTCAAATAGTAATTTAATAATTTTATTCCTACAACGTAGAAATATATTAATAAATAATTTTGTGAGAAGTCCAACTGGTAACCCTGAACGCCTGTATACCTGTGCATCTAGCAACAATGGTAACACTGGTCGATACGTAGAGCTCCTTCATCCATCATGATTAAACATCTCCAAGCTAACGGGAGCCAACATTGTACAATTCCGACTCAATGTACTTCTGTACTATTGTGAAAGTAATCCCATATCAGCGGATGCAATCTAATTGATTGAACTTGAAATGAAAATCTATTATATGTTACAGATTGAACAATCTCCGTTTATATGGACGGACACTTTATTAAAGTACCGATATAAGTTAGCGGAGATAATAGAAATTTTAAAAAAGTACTGGCTATACATTAATAGCAGAGTCTAATTGTACAATTTTATGTAAAAAACGTAAAATTTACAAATTTATTATGTTTATAGTCGAACCCCACAACCAGAGAGCAATAAAATGCGTTCTGACATTTCATACACAAGCATATTACCAAAAAAGCATTGTAAAAGCAACTCCATTATAGATTTATAGGTACAAATTCGTATATATAGAGTTACTATTCTCTAAAGTAGTTTTTAGGCATGCTTACTTAATTACTCCCAAGCTTAGGAATTCTTTTCAAACAAAACGTAAGTTCAAAAGATGAAAAACAAAGCATCATAAATATTAATTGTTTGGCATGGTATTTCTCTATGTCTACAGTTTGAAGACACGTCAGAAATTCAATAATTAAAATGTTAAACAGGACGCTGATGCACGTTACTGGCAACATGTCATAATTATACTTTGGTAATTATTTACTGAAATACCTAGTTATGTTCAAATGGTCATTGGTGAAAAATCTGCAGAAATCTCTGAAAATTTTGAAAAGTACTTCCTTACAAAAAGAAACACTCGTATTTTATAGGATATTGACAAAAAAACCCGCCTTTTTATAATAACAACAAGATTATACGTACATAAGCTTCTTCATATGTCTTCTTCTCGCGGTGAACAAAGAATAAGTTTCCTTTTGCCCACTCGTGGGCAGATATTTCATTTTCGCTATTTTCGACTTCATTCGGCCAACGGCCTTAACACACTACTCCGGTCACTAAAATTTAATTTTCAGACAGTTTTATTGCACACACTTTGTCCTATTCCCCGGCTGTTCTAAGTTGCCGATCTCCAAATTTTCAGCTCTCCTACAATTGAAAGAGAAAAAGATAATGGTAGTTTATTTACAGGATAAAAATACACTTTTACGAAGCAACCCACGTCCGAGCGGCAAGCATAAGCAATGGCAAATTATTTATTGAGTTATGTTATTTGTTACACCAAGGTTTAAATACAAGGAAACAATAGGCTGGAACATGAATATGACACATGCAGGCATTACAAGGAAAACAAAACCAAGCTTAATAAAACGATTTGTGTAAAATTAGGTTTGCAGTGTTACACCTCGTACGTTTATTTAATTACCTTACTCTACCAAAGAAAGTACAAAACGAAACCCTCAAATATACTCAATTAATAATTGTAAGTAGGTAATTACACATATTATATAATCGTTGTTTACACGTTGATGTTAATTTCAAAGACTACATAGATTGCAATAGTTATTTTAAAATGTATATTTTTACAATACATGAAAGATAACTAGCTTATTTGATAAATGAAACAAAAAAACATAGGTTACACGATTTTTCGTATCGGCAATAATCTGGTCCTTTTTTATATCTTTAGATATTAAACCTATTTATAGGTGACAGAAAATAGTTTCTTGATAATATAAACTTATATCGAGATATAATTGGTTAGATCCATTTATTATTGAAATGTGACAGATGGACATCTTGGTCCAGACATCAAGTTCGATAATTAATGGTCCAAAAAGTCTATCAAACCACCAATTTTGAGTTGTCATTGCGTAAAAATGTATATTTATTCACTCATTGTGATTTTTTTCTAACTTTATATAATAATTTTTTTTGTTTCTTTGTTTCTTTGTTTTACGCTTCTCCCTACATCTTTGGTAAAAAACAGGAGTGATGTTATCTTCCGTTCTTATCTCTTTAGAAAGGTTTAGACGCAAAACAATTTTAATCACAGTCAAAATTATTGTTGATGGAGAGCGGCTAGATCAAAGCATAAAAAATATATTAAGCACTAAACAGTTTTATAGCAAAGAAATAAAACATTGTAAAAGTTATAAATTTACATAGCTTGGGACAAAAGCGGGCAGTAAAAGATTGAGCAATAAATCAACCTGGCCGTTACTGTAAACAAAAGTTAATTGGGTCCGTGGGAGAGTTTGCTGTTGACGCTTGTAAATCAAACGGTAAGGCAATAAAAATAAAATCATAATTAGAAGCACAAAATTATAGATAACTAAGCATATGGATCAACAGTACTAGTGGTGAAATATTATGTTCAAGAAGAAACCAATTTTCCAAATTAAATATTTACAAAATCCAACAGAACATTACTATAAAGTTTATTTGCCCATAACGAATACAAACTACACCATAATAGGGTACTTAAGCCATTCGACGAGAACACCCACACGCGTGATCGGCAAGACTCAAACGTAGGAAACAATCATAAAAACACTAAAGAATGATTAATCGCCGATCGGATTTTTATTCGGACACAGCTCAAAATAAAACAGACATATCGATGATTATCGATTTAAAAGGAACGTAAGCAATCAAAAACGAGGTCGCAGTTTAAGCCAATTCGAATAAGGCTAACTCCTAACTTCTGAGGAATTTTAACTATAATTCCTCCTGTGCAAATTTGAGGGTCAAGACTCACGTTTAAAATTTGCATCTGCTTATAAATTTACGATCATTATAAATAAAACGTGTCTGATATGTACGAATAAATTAAGTAAACGGTTTGTAAATTATTTTCTCAGCGATTACTTAATATTGAGAACTTTATCATTTTAAGAAGATTAACTTGGAAATCATGACGTGGGACTAGTAAGACGCAATGACTTAAATACTCTCAATATGATTAACTAAATTAATCATAAATATATAAATACTCAAGAAGTCTTTAGTTTTGATAAAAAGCTTTTTAACAGAGAGCATTAATAAAATCTCAAGACACTTTTCTTTAAATAAGGAAGTCGTCTACTACCAAGTAGAAATAAGTACAATGCAACGAAGCAAGCCGTCAGACGGACATGGATCGCGTGGGCAGACAATTTTGTAATAACAAAATGATAAATCAATTTGACAGAATAACTGAGCAGAAAAAATCTCGTATATTGCATACTTGCCATTTCACGTTTGATAACGTCAGATATTACTTCATTTCTAAAAAAGTTTACTCTCGGACATGATAATGTCATGATTTTGACAAGACTGTCTACTTCTTAAAAGAATACTATAAGTAATCATAGTTGTACAATAATAATTCTGATGTAGATGTAGCCAAAATTGTGTCTGAACTTATATCTATATGATCTGACAAGTACGCAAGCTAGAACTTTCAAAAACTTAGGAAAGTGTATAAACTTAGTACGAAAATTTCAGTTCATTGAATATCTAAGAATGGGAAAGAAGACCATTAACGAATTAGGATGGCTTAAGTCAATAGCAGATTAATTTTTATTTTTGGCACTCTTTATTTTGTTCAAGCAAATGATCGAGAAGACAAAATTTGACTAAAATCTATTGACGCTGATGATTGTTGTAAAAAATATTATTAAAATTTTTAAATAGTGGAATATATGGCCACATGAATAAGTTTTATTGTATGACTACTGTTATAATTTGACAAACTGAGATATTTAATTAATTTCCTACAAACATAGCTTAGAATGGTCCACTTTGCGTAAGTAAACACACTTAACTTATAAGTCTAGATACATATATAGAAGATCTTGTGTACTTTTTGTAGTTAAACCGCCAAATAAACAGACAGCAAGAAACATGATCAAATAGAAATATAAGCGGAAACCTAGTAGTAAACAAATTAACGTAAAAATGATAACAGTGTTGCATTTACACAAACAAATGATTGAGGGGTTATACAAATAATTATCAATAATTATTATGACAACAGAGATCACGGAAACATTTATACAATGACACAAGAATAAGTAATAATGTCATAAACGTCTTCCTGATAAACTCTGATGAATAATGTGAGGCGCCGGCGTCCAGTAAATAAGCGTGCGTTGAAACTGATGAAGACATCCAGATTACAGATATAAATTATCTTATTACAACACAATCTTTGCAGAAGCACTATTACAATAGTTAGTATCAGTTTCAGATGGATTTATGACCAAAATAACAATAAATCGTTCAATTTCTGAACAATTCAGTTGAACCACAGCACGATATGATTGTAAGGTAGCGTTTAATTGTGACTGTTCCGAGCGTATCCAAATAATAGGATATGTTGCAATATATCGACCTTTGATATCGTCTGGTCGGAACGTTCTTATTATCTGCATGAATGTACACGTTCACAAAGTGATACGGACAGATCTATGTCGTAACACTTTTTTAAAGCTTAAACGTTATAGCCTGCAGCTTTGCTCGCGTGTTCGTTAACTGCGCACATAAAAATTAGTAACGTAAGTGGTCTTTTTATATGCGTTTTAACAGCTTCACCCGGTGATGATGTATTTTATTTTAAACTTGCTTTCCTTGAGGCTATTAAATTTTCGATCACGAAAGGAGGGCCGATTTGTCGTACTAAATAACATCACTGGAATAGTGAATCATTAGTACGTAATGGAGGACATCAATTAATGTTCTCATTATTGACCACAGTTGCTGACGTTGAACTGACGCATAATAGATTAAAATTAAATTCCTAATTTACTGTACATAGGTTTTATATTGTCTTAAATTGTATACATACCGTTGTTAAAAAAATTAAAAAAGAAAATGCGTTATATAAATTCTGCATAAAATAAAATTCCTTGACACAAAACACAAAAACAGCATAACAATTTTTTAATTAAGCGCTGCATTTCTATTGCCTGCCACTGATTTCACGGAAGCAACCTTCATAGCAACGTTCTTAATTAGAAATTGTAGCAAGTTTGCTACAAATACTGCTATTATTTTGATCATATTGTTTTGCCCAAGAATATTTTTTATTCCAACCGCTGCTAGCATCTTTGCGTGTGTTAAATTAGGGTGAGGTTGGGGCACCAAAATTTCTTGTTACTGTTCTTTTAATATGGAAGTACTTTATAATTTTGATGCTATATTTATTTCCTACTGTTCTTTATAGTTTGAATTTAACAAAAACAATATATTTTTATTGACGTAGTTGTATTCATTCTGCCATTATGGACAATTATATATCTGGTATATAGTATTTTCTATCATAGACGTGCTCATATGACTAAGTAAGCGATCAAAGTCACATAAACTTTGTAGCACAGTAGTTTCAAATAAATTAAATGTATTTTTTAATATATGTTGAATGAAAGGGGCACAAGGGATTCCAAGCTGTATCTTCAGAGCCCAACCCAACTTCACCAGCCCGTGACATACAATGCTGTGCACCAAATGAGGCTCAGGCGGCCCATGTACAGCAGTGAGCTGAGACGGGTTAATGGTGATTTTTGAAAATAATAAGATTATTTATTCTAAACCCTTCAAATTAACATAAAAGTCTGTTAAGAAAAGACGCTGGGTGAATAAGATTTTGCAATTGTATTGATACTAGACTACCCACTCGGGCTTACAGTATTTTTTTGTCTTATAATTATAACAATCACGAATAAGACGAAGTTTAAATATAATAATCTGATCGAATGATCGATACGGCGCCGCCTACTACAATTTTAATGAGATATCTGCAATGAATCGGAGGATATTATTATCTAAAGTACAATTACAATCGACGGATATTATTATTATAAGTACAAAGAAAAAACATTATATAAAATGAAACAAGTATATTTACGAATCGCCATATTTTTCATTAGTTCTTTCTAATAGAATCATTGTTCACAAGCGTACTCAGGCTTTGTGTACGGTACTGATCTTATGAGATACGACTACAGAATGTACTTGCAATAGAAATGTTTTACTCGTTTTATAAAAATAATTTAGATGAAAGTGTCATATTCTGGACATTTCAAAGCTTAATTCTTAAATAAAACTGACGGGATAAAGATAATAACTTCCATGGAAAGTGCAATTTAAATCGCGACTCAAAAACAAATCCTATTTGAACAGTATTAAAGTATATTACAATTAAAATAGCTATCGAAATAATACTTCGTCTTAGTATAACTGATACAGAAAACTCAGAACAAATGAGGAAAATATTAACACCGTTTCATAATATCGCTTTTCGCTCTTCATCTGTCAAAGCCCAAAGTTCATCGTTAGTGTTGTTCGCAGAAGCTGAGAGCACAAAATGCAGGCACGGTAGTCTTACCTTTAACGTGAGTTCCATCGAATACCAGCTCAATGAAATTACCCATGATTACTGTAGCACGAACGCGGAAACTATTAGGTAAGTGCGTGGAAATAGGAATGTTTGACTATAAGGCTTTTCGAATATGTGAAATCATGAAATAGTTGGTAAATATACTATTTCAATTCAACTTATACCTAATATAAAACGGCATATTTGTTTAATCAACAAATGCATGTGAATAAATAAGTTACCCTGCTTATCCACCATTCAGTTTCTAGTACACACGCTGATATTATACCTACTGATTTGTTTAATACAAATTCGTCCAACTGTTACAATAGTATGAATACTCTGCTAACAATATTAAAAGTCGACGACGACGAACCGTAACTTCACGTCTGTAATCCCCGAAGAGGTAGGCAGAGGAATTTAGAACACTCCCACGTTTCACCGGTTACGTTTACGTACCACTATGGAATAGGTGGTGAGCCTATTGCCATGCATCGGG
>DWDT01003258.1:0-12538 GCA_018245595.1 Microceris scylla | reverse complement strand
CCGAAGAGGTAGGCAGAGGAATGCAGAACACTCCCACGTTTCACCAGTTACGTTAAGTCCCATGGAATAGATGGTGACCCTATTGCCATACACCGGGCACATATCCAGACTCCGAACCACTACTAGAAAATCTAAATTAGAAATTTTTCGTAGTGTTCGACCCGGGATTTGAACCCAGCACCTCCCGATCAGCAGTCGCGCTTGCAACCACTCGACTAACGAGGCAGTCTAAACGTAAAAACACTGTAAGAAATATATCTAACGGGTGAGAATTTAATGACATCTATAAAACGATAAGACGGATGATATTATTATCTATAATTATAATATAATCCAACTTAAGCGTCTACGTGTCTTCTGTAAAACATTACATTGACATTTTACCCAAATAAAACGTAATTTTATAGCATATGTCTAGATAAAAATATAATTAAAGCTAATATTTCGATCAACACGGCAGCTCCATCTAACTCTTACGACGTTCATTGACCGTAGAGAATCGTCTTACAAACAGTATAAATAAAAGTAGTTAAGGCAAAGCAAACAGTTTCGCGCGGTCGAGTTGTCCGTCGGGCGCACGTACTGGACACTTCATATATTATGAACATTCACTATTAACATGACGCCCTTAACATTATTTGTACTTTTATACGTGTGTTATTGCAATTCTCTGAGCATAGGTAAAGTTAGTGATAAAAAAGTGATTAAGGATGCTACGGGTAACTTCTATCCTGACTGGGTACCATTCAAAAATAAACACGGTGATGAATTAGGAGAATTTAAGCCAGTAGCGAAACCAAAACCAAAGAAAAGGTTGGCTTTGCCTGTTAATTATGTACTGCGAGCGATCGCAGATCCCTCTGCCGATGATTATTACGATAAGGGACAAGGAGACAGTGATAATGAGGATTATTATGAAAAAAAAGAATGGTCTGATTTGAACAGAAACGCCAAGCAAATTGACCCAGACAAAACAATTAACACCACCAGTCCTGACACTGCAGATATAGAGGGAATAGTAAATATTATAACTAATCCTAAGCCAAATCCTATAGTAAGTACTATATTAGGCACTGAGAAAATTGTGGGAGATGATGCAGCTGATACTGAAATTAAAGAAAAAGAAAAAAAGGAAGACGTAAGAGAAAATGAAGAGGGGAATGTAGAAAAGAAAAAGCAAGATAAAGAATCTTTTGACGAAGAAAAAGATGATGAAGAAGTAGAAATACAAAAAGGGGATAAGAAAGATGATTTAAAACCAAAACAAACAGAAAATAAGCAAAGTGAAGAAGAAGCCGACGAAGATGAGGAAGAAGAGCCAAAGAAACAGAAACCAAAATTAAGCGAACAAGAACAGAGAGAAAATGAAGAAAAAAAAGCTAGAATTCTCAGCAGTGTCGATGAACTCAAAGAGCGTCACGCCAAAGAACAAAGAGCAATATCTGAAAGAGTAAAAGAAGAAGAATTGTATAAAGAAGAGCGAGAAAGAGAGACAGGAAGGAATAAGAATTCAAAAGAAATTTTCAATGAAAGACCTAAATGGAAAAAACCGTCTGATTATAGCGAGTACGACGAAGATATTTCTTCAACAGAAGACAAATATAGAATAATACCAGAAAAAACAACGACAACTACGGCTAAGCCGACTCGAAAAAACCTGAACCGTAAGAAAAACAAATCAGTTGCAACAGGAAAAATGTCTGTGTTTAAAAATCCCCAATTATATGTAGTTTATGATGACGAGGATGACGATTCCACCACTATCAAGCCACAGACATCTACAAGTCCTACATCTACAGGAAGGTTTTCATCTCGTTATTCAGCCTCAGAGGAAAATGACGATAATGTTCGTATATCATTAGTTCCAGAGGATAACGAGAATAAAAATGATGAACCCACACTATTCTTTCCTAAAAAGAGGAAAAACAAGCGTAGGTTTAAAACCACCACTGAGTCACCACACTCCCACTTAGCAGATCAGACAGCCGATGTTTTAAAAACAGATTTAACAGGCCCAGAGAAGACTGAAACTACAACAGATAATGTAGCACCCTCTGCCTCAGATATATCCTCGTCGGCGTCAAATACAGCACCTTCGGCATCTGATATCGTACCATCTGCTTCGGACACTGCTCCATCTGCCCTCGATGCTGCAAAATCAGCGTCTGACTCTCACCAGGCATCAACCAAAGGTGAAAAGAAGAAAGACGACAATTACGAATTTGTAAGAGGTTAGTTAATCATTGTTTTATTTTTATATTAACAATGTCGATCTCTAAAACATTTTTATATGTAATATACTATTTTATTTTGTATATAAAATGCTTAAATATTTCCGAGAATACAAGTGAGTTTGTAAGCTCCAAGGTGTGCAGGTTCCCTCAAGATGTTTTCCTTAACCGTTCAAAAGATTCTGTAAGACGTGTGAAGTCAACCTCTCTTAATATGAGAGGAGATCCATATTCCAACAGTGGAATGAGAAAAGAGTCGTAAGAAAAAAAAGTAAATTTGTCTAAAATTGGTGTCAAAAATAAGCTTATGAATATCCTAGTCTCATTTTGTCTCACAAATTAAAAAAATATGTATTATCGCAATCTATATAATTATTATTACGTAATACCTCCAACGATCATAACGTAAAAAATATTATAACGGAAACCATCATAGCGTACAAATCATTAAATATATATTATGTGGTAATTATTCCACTGTAAAAGATAGCATTTAACAAAAAACATTGGCAGGCAACAACAATAACTGGAGCAACAAAAAAATTTCTGTCGACTTTAACTAAATTGTACACATAGGTATTCGTTAAATAATTTGCGTTTGGTTCAAGTCTACTAGTACAGGCGATAGCAGATCTTGTGTCAGTATCCAATTAAAAGTTATAGGTACAGTGTTTAATTTGTAAATTTGATACACTTGTGAAAATAACCATAATTGTCTAGTACCTCTTCCTATAAATGAAACGTTGCGTCTATTGATTCAGAAAATATTGTTAAGCGTTACAGCACATTGTTTAACTTTCACCCTAATACATGTCAATGAAATACTATTGCCAAATGCGCTTAATACAAGCGTGTTGGGTAACACGTAATTCGTAATCCATTCGAAATTTAAAATGTCCATTTCAAAATGGTATTTCGTTGTCAAATGTATTGTATTCTGTAACCGTTTCCGTGTTATTCGCCGCACCGCTACATATTTTTCGAACTATTCCTTTTCAATTTGCTTAAAATGCTCTCCCGGAATAACCGCTGCTTCCATTTGTAAAATTATTGGGCTCAGACCTTTTGCGCGTTTTTGCTCATCTATACACTGACCGTGTTATTTGATTTGTGTTACAATATATTTACGCACCTACATACATGCTATCTATTATAACAATTTTTTTTTTCAGTGCCGGAGGAAACCTATAATTATTAAATTAAAAGAGAGTACGCATATTTTATGTGAACTAGTGGCTCAGTAGCAATCGTAAATCCATTGTGAATAAAAATAATCAATTTGAACGTTGTCTAGTTTATAATGTGAAAGACTACGGTTATATAATTTTTTCCTCTATACTAGGTACTTATTGACAACAATCCGTCTCATGGCTGACATTGACAATGGGGACGTAAATATTAAATGGTTTATTTAATTCAATTTAAGATATTTGTAATACGTATTATGCATACATTAAATATTAAAGACAAACAATATTAATTTATTCTAAAGACCACAGACGTTAACCTAAAACAAAATGGTATGTGTATATGCGTGTGTGTGTTAAATGCATGATAGTGCGTGTAATGTTTTCTTTATTGATTTAATGTAGGTACTTTTTATGCATTATTGGTTTAGAACTAGTTGCAAACTTTATTGGCTTAAAACTGGCCATGAGTCCGCGGTCCGTCCAATATTCGGTCGCAGTTGTGGCCAACGGAAAATAATTATGCACTTCATGATTCCAGACTGCATTCAACTGAGCAATCGGAACACCGAAACACATGTTAAGTTTTCCCTAAGCCCTAAAACCTTTAAAAATCGAAAGTAGATAACATTCCTACACCGTTGTTTAGGCCCATCGAATAACAGCTACTCGTAGAAGTACTTCTAGCTATTGCTAATATACCTACATTGTAAAGTTTGTATATTAAACAAACGGCCGAAAAGGACTGAAGCGTAAAATTCTAAATTATAATCATGTTTTTATAAACAAAATATCTATTTAAACTGTTCTTTGTACTACCGGTTTTGTCGCTTTTAAAGCTGTTTTGAATACAAAAATAGCACAATAATATATGTAATTAAGTATTTTCATCAACAATTTACTCGTCATTGGTGGTAAATTGAAATTTTCTTTTAACAGCCATATTAGCACTTTGATTTTAATTTGAGAACATTTTTAAAATCATTTTAAATTTACTTGTGATTCTACATTTAATACATATTTTAGTTGAAGGAAAAAAAAAATATTACAACTTTATTTGAATTCATTTCTTTAGGTTATACGCAGAGTCTTCGTATAAACGTTGATGCTGGGTAGGATTGCTATTTTAAGGACTACTTCAGTTTTAAACCTGTATTTTCACGTGTTACCTAGAATACTTCTTATGCCGATGCGACAAGCTGTGTCATCATCAGCGAAACAACATGTACATACATGTGAACAGTATCTTATTTCATAACATTATTGTAAATGGGACGAAATTTCCTTTCTTTTATAATATTCTCTAACAAAAGAATTATATTAATTACACTTAACAGAATACATTCAGTTTAACACAACGTCGTTGGTTAATTTCGTAACGAAAATATCGTCACCGAAAAATATTCGAAAGCATTAAATTATAACGTTCGCTTTTAGCAACACAAAAACACGCTTCTGGTGCTTAATTGAATTATGTCGACAGTCAGTTGTCGATAACAGTAGAGGACTGTTTCTCTAGCACGAATTATTACACATTAGTACATGGTATAGCGTATTGAATGTAGGATACGCACGTCGAATTTGTAAAGATAGCCATATTTGTTATATATGGTTTGAAAAGTAAATTCAAACAGCCACAGGACGACAGAACTTTAGAAGAAACATGTCAGAGATATTGACAAATTGCACCAACAAAAAATGAAACAAAAATAAAAAAAAACTAATGATTGAATTATGGTGACCGTAACTTTTTTATTTCCGTTTTGACGATTGGTGCTCATAACTTTCTGTTTTTCAGGCATGGGACTTGGCTTCCATGAAATAAAAGATGAACGCATTATCAGGTCACATGACCTATTTGGACGTAACCACCTGCAGTCTGACAATCCAGCCACTGAGTTTGCGCAGCGTGCCTACAATGTGCCTTACGCCATCATGAATCAATATGAACGAATATTGGCTCAATGCGCGGATTAATTGAATGTGCTTGCAACACCAATCTTTCACTGGTCTGGTCGAAGTTAGTGTTGCAAGTGTAACATGGATTTTAACATGAAGTGCGAAGGTTAAGTTGATTTTCAGCTTGACGGTTCTTGCGATAAAAAGTGTGAAATTCGTGTTGAGAGACAAACTGACTGTTATCAAGGATATTCGATTTGTGAAATAATCTATCGAAATCTATCGTTGCGGCATCCCGTGACTTGCGTGTTCGAGTAAGCTTTATATCGTTCCTGTGACTGGCTTCTTTTGAAATATTTTGGAACTCGCTAAGAATTTGGTAATTACCAGAAGTGTTTCTATCCATCGTGGTTATGAGATAACTGTAAGCATTCTTAGAAATCCTTATCCAAAAAAATTTTAGTTCAAATTAAAAAGCAAAGACAGAAATTTGTACAAATACTTACAGACGAATTACATTCATACAATTGACCTTGGCTAAGCTTATAATTCATATGACTCTAATATGAGGTTTTAATCAATCCACCACTTTGTAATTAATAATTGTTATGATCAGTCATTAAGAACACATCCGCAAACATCATCCGCCTTTAAAAAAATGGTGAAGAACTTAAGTTTGGGTGATCTATTGGTTCAAATATTAGTAACAGTCTCGAATTTAATTTAACATTAAATTTCATATTGAATTTAATTTAATATTTCAAAAATATAACGAAAGGAATCAAAGCTCAGTTTCATGCTGAAGAATAATGGTAGCAATGTAAGAACAGTTAACAACATTGATACTCAATTCAAGATGACCAATTTAAAAATAGACTCATTGTCAGTAAGAACATTGTGTGGGGGTGGAATAATGTTTTGTGTGGGCAGTTGTGGGGCGCCTTCCGTGACCTTTTGTGTTAAATTGTAGACGCAATTAAGTTGTCACAAGAAATATATTACGATAACGGTTTTTATTACATTACACTATAAGCTTATTCATAAATAAACTGCACTTGCTGTAACTGCGATGAAAAACCATTCTGAGGCAACTTGCATATTTTAGAGTTCTCCATAATGTATTTTAAACCGCGTTATGACTAATTTAACACACTCGTTTTGAGAATCCTTTGCAAAAGTAAAATAATAATAATGTTATTGATTATAAATGATTTGTATTGAAATGGAATAAAACACAGAATGTTATATTAACATTGATATCTTGGGACGCCTATAAATCCATCTGATACGCTACCCAGAGAGTTGTATCAGAAATGTCATTCTCAAACTTATCCCAAGATTTTCATTATGACGCCTGCATTTACCCGAGTGGTTAAGCCAAGGAGTGTATGTAGTACACGGCCACGTTTCACCAAATATAAGGAGTACCTATTGCTGTAAACCGAGCAAAAATCCAGAGTCAATTCTATTAATATTTTGTCGGATCTCTAGGATCCGGCAAAATTCAAATTCAATGAGGCAATCATTAGTCGAGGCTGTATTATTAATGTTATTTATTCATTAAATCGCTCTACTTATAAAAAAGCATAAGCAAAAACACTTACCAAATGCCTGTCGATTACTGCCACTGTAAAAGGAACTTTGTAAGATAAACATTGAGGTTCTTTATGCCTTGAAGATTGCATAGATCTACGTTACCACCTGCGTGCAGTGACCGTCGCAGACCGATTAGTGCCGCGAAATCGATTATTTACAGCTTTTTAGTACTGACGACTACAAATTCCGGATGTCCCAATGTACTGAGCAGCACCTTTATGTACTCTAGGTAGAGATCGAGCGTTTAGGTCAGCGGATGTGATCGTTGCACTTTGTAAAATTTGGCTCGAAACTCTACGTAGATCAGTTTCAGAATACTATTGTTATATTTCTTTCAAAAACAAGCATGTATGAGATTTTAATGAATCAGCCAGAACCATTGCAGTTGGAAAGCCTTAGAGTCTGCCAACCGTATTTACTATTAGCCCTAAGTATTATAAGATATTTAATACAGCTTGTTGCAGGTAACAGCTTTGATATCAAAAATACTTATGTAGGTAAGGCGATAGTTTCCTTTATCCTGACTCTAATTAATTTACTATATTCTGATTGTTATTCTGATTAATTCACTATAATATCATTTATTTGCAAAAGTATAGTATTTAGAATGTTTCATTGACATTACATTAAATAAAATTAAATCGTAAATAAAAGGTTGTCAAAAAAGCAAAGCTCCGTGTATTCTATGCCATCTTCCTAAAGAATTATCTGAAAGAGATCGCTTCATAGCGATAAGACTGACCTTTTGTACTCTCAGCTTGCCCTATGCTAGCCCTTTGAGTATCTAATTGTTTTAGTAAAGAGCTGATGAGATAGGATTCATCTATTAAATAGTAATGCAGGATTTTAAAATATGCAGGTTCTCTTATGAGTATGTTCTTCATCGTTTCAGGAATTAAACTTAAAACCCCCGGAGTAGCAGGCTGACTTCTATAAATCTTGTATAGCCCTGTTCATTCTTACAGTTTTGTAGTACATCACATCTGTCATATAGAAAAATTAAGTAGGTACTTACCGACTCGATCGTGATCGAATAGATTTCCAAATGACACCTACAAGACACTTGTCACGTGTCACTCTTATAGCCACTATGCGCGATACGAGTATATGTACCCCAACTTATAAGACACCTATTTGTTTAAGCACAATTCAATACGAATATATAGTATTTTTAACAATGTGTAAAGTAATGCGTAATATATTGTACTAAGCTAATATAAAGGTACCTGTGTTTATAAAACAAAAACAACAAGGACCGTTTAGCCAAGTCCAGTGTTACGGTTAAAACTGTAAAACTGAATTCATAAGTCCAATTAATAATATTACTACGCGGACTGACTCCATAGCTGTCAAAACTAGTGATGCGCAAAACACTTAAAATATTTTTAACGCATTAATATTTTTAAATCGCGATCGCACCAGCAAACTAACATGTTATTCCAATGGTTGGCGCACCTGACTGCTCATTGGAGATTGTGGGTTTGCTTCTCACGGAGGACAAATATTTTTATTACGAGTACGAGGGCTTTTTTCTTGTGTCAGGGCGTAAAATTATCTATGTAAGTATATATTTATCAGGTGCCTGATTACGTGTATACGCTCTGGACATTTAGGGACCGGACAGTGCGTGTATAGTGTTAAAATATTATGTTACAAAATAATTACATTATGTTATAAAATATCTGATATGGTAACTGCAATGAATGATCATTTAGTGTCCAATCTGAATGTGGTTGGAGGCGAAGAGGGGTAGAACAATAATTAATATAGTTGTATGCTACTAGAAAGGCCTACGCTAAAAATCTACCCTGATGCCTAAAGCTAGAAAGTCTAATGTTTTAACTTATCCCAGCCTCGGATAAAAGTTTCAACATAAAAATATGATTTTTCATCTCAACTCCCCACTCCGTTACGATACAATTTAATAAAAAAGTGCATTTCTTTTTTATACGTTGAGATCTCTTCACGACTGCCGCAGAGATTGTAATTTAAAATCATCGTTTAAAAGACCATTTGACTTTGATGATGGATGTTACAATTATGTAAGTTACGATCCGTAGACTTCAATGGGACGGGACCCTTACCATTACTTGACATACTCGTATAGGCATCATTTTAATAAAATACATATTAATATAAAATTTAAAAAATCTAAAACAAAAATTATACCCGTTATTTACGTCACGGCAAAAAGTGTTTTTTTAGCGCCGTAAGTCTATGCCCCATTATTATTATTACATCATCGAGGGTCGGTAGATAGCACCGAGTGACAAATATCTGTATACTTACATACCCGATGTTCATCACTGACTACGACGACTGATTGAAATATTATATTAATAGTAATATCGAGAGAATTTTCTCACGAAATAGGGTAGAGCCACATTGCTGATAACTTGCTAGGCAAGCATGCTCACCGTAGACCACACTTTTGCTTTACATCAGCAAGTCTGTGACCTAGTGCTGACCTACATATGTTAAACAAATAAAAAAATAAAAATAACACATTGCATATATTCATTTGCACACGGTAGTGTTACTTATGTTGTCTGTCTGTTTATTAGCACATCACTATTCCTAGTCGATGATAGCCTCGTGAAAAAATACAGCGCTCTGGGGACGCGTTGCGCACGAACGTTTTCCGTGTAATTACTCTACCTATCCCTTACCGTCGGTAGTGTTATATGTAGTTTTGACGTACCGTTCGGTATGATGGATTCCATTTCCGCATGCACATATGTATGTAAATGCACGTTGGACTATTATACTACTAATAACATATTCCTTGTTTATAGGTACCTTATAAATATTATTATAGAAAAAAACTAAGTGATTCTTCTGAAATGAGACTCTTGGATAACAGTGAAACGATGAAACGCTAGATGTTGACGATCATGAAATCGTACATAAATATTAGATACCTACTTACTTATTTAATACGCTTTAGTCACAAATGTATCTATAAAAAATTAATAAAAGCAATTGATTTTTTGATTAATAGCAGACAATGCACAATTTAATAAAAACGTTAAAATATTTAACCCCTTACTGCCAAATAGCAGACCAAATCCAACTATGGTCAAAATGTTTATCACGTTCTGAATTACCGCTAAGTTTACTACGAATAATCATATAACTTTCTATTTTTACACTTTCATCTAAGTGTAAACATGATTATTTATGGTGCGCAGTTAAACCGAAACCGGAGTCAGAGCGGATCCGGAAGTGTTGCGTAACAAACGTAAATACCATAGACAAAATATAGAGGCGCGTTGTACGGATTGTAGACGTTTCCATATAAAATTATAGACAACTTAGGCTATGATTTTTGGAATAAAACTAATAAAATTAGACAATTTAGGTCGTAGTAGATTATAAAACTAACAACGTAACATCAGGCCTGTATTTCCTCGAACGGGTGAGCAGAGGAGTGTAGTACAGTCCCACGATTCGCTATTTACATTTCCACTAAGAAATAGGCGGTGAGCCTGACTGGTCACAGACGCAAAGGCTTTTGAGGAATGAGATGAGTGTAACAGCATACAGTTTTAGCTATTTGGAAGAGATTTTAATAGAAGGTAGTAGTAAAAATAAAAAAAAACACATTAAAGGTAGAATATTTTTAAATAACATTAGGAGTAATGACTCCCAATGGTATTTAAAAAGATGACTGAAGTAATGGCTTTATATAACAGTTATAATCAGTGAGTACATAAGTGCTAATGTATGTCATATGAAATACCTACGTACAATATGTATAATGTACGAGTAGCTAGGATTAAGCTACAAACCACATCCAAATACATTACTTTGTACGAATCGCGTAAATTTATACAAATTAGATTGAATATATTTAAAATATTGTGACCGGCGCCAGCATTAGTAGCTTGTTCGACCAAAATAGATAAGCGATAAGCGAAAGAGTTTTGTTTCGCAGAAAGCCTAATGTATAATTTACTAAGCTGCTCTAGTGCGGGGTGGCATAGATTCAGTTTAGTTAAACACGTGTGTTACAGTAGAACGGTACAATGATTGACGATGATGACAAGAAAACATGAACTTTTTAATGTTTTTTTTGATCTTTGAACTTTTTAATCTTTATTATTGCCTCATTTTAATCAACACTAGTATTCGGAACCATTCGTGTCTAGCGATGCCGCGTCATTAGTTGCTCTTCCACGATGAAACGCACTCCTTATTGCAGACAGACATCTTATTTCATTATAAGCAACTTCTTCACAAGTCTTCTGAGCAATAAATATGCAAACTGCACCACTGCAAATGAAATTGAGTACCGAGGAAAAGCTGTTCGGAGGATTTCTTTATTTCCAACTACCTTACTTAATTCGGATTTCTTTAAATTCTTAGAACTTGTTCTGTACAAATAACAAATATGGCTATAATAATCAGAAATAAAATAAAGCCACGAATTCACAGGACTTCAGGAGTAACATTACCTGGATTGTCATGGATTAAGACGATAGTGAGAACATAATCACCACTAAGTCTAGACCGGATTATTTTAAATATAATATGGATACTGGATAATGACACAGAACTCTTGCGGGATAAAATATCAATCGGGATCAAATATTTCTATCCTTAGAGAACTGTCGTGCTCCGTCTGTATTCAACTCTTCATAATTAAACGGATGATTGTCGACAAATATACTTCGGAACTCTCGTGTTTAAAAAAATATGTCATTAATCTTCTTCTTCTTCTTCTTAATATATAAAAATGAATGTTTGTCTGTATGTCCTTTATAGACTCGTAAACTATGCATTTGATCATGTGATGATCTTTAGCAAAGTTGTTGTGCATCAGCCCACGAAGGTTTCTGACTCGGGTCGACCAATTTTTTGGATACAACAGAAAATGTTTTTAGTTAAAAATTGGTAATTTTGTCTGGGAGTCTTGACATTGGATCTTTTTCACCAGGTGGCGTTCGTGGTAACTATAGCAACGGGCGTGTTATTCAAAAGTCATTTCTTCCGTGCCATTGTATGGAGTTCATTACAATATATCAAACAGTTTTTCGTTACATTGTAGCGAGTCGAGAACTTATTTTGTAACATTTTCAACGTAAAATTGCCAGGTTACATTTACTGAAAATAATTCCGTGTCATTTATTTTGTCTTCGTGCCGTCTATTGCAATAATGTGCACTACAATGCCTAGGAGAAGACGAAATGACATAAATCGTATAAAACGTATGAAAAATTGTATGAAATTTTGTCGATTTGAAAATTATTTAACTGAAATGTCATATTTACGCTGTCCATTAATGAAAAAGTTACTAATATTCTATTTCAACGTGTCCGAGGTAGTGGATTCAAGGGGCTATTTAAAATAATTTAATGTTCGATTGTTTATTTTCATTTATTATCTAAAGTGTCCAATAAGAGCTAGGTTGAATGTGGCGCTGCTTTACCGGGCAGGACGAGGTCTGCTGGGACCGCTTGAAGGTAAAACTCCTCCTAAACGGTTGAACGGATTTGGATGATATGTTATCTGTATGTTTCTTTGGGGTCCTGGACGGTTTGAAAATGCAAGTGGACGCGGTAGGTGGCGGCGCTGTCCTGATGTTCTGCTGAACGACAGGGACGATTTTAATGATATTTTTCT
>DWDT01003257.1:0-12538 GCA_018245595.1 Microceris scylla | reverse complement strand
ACGAATATGATATTTGTATTAATGGAAGTTACCACCAGATGGCGCTTCCATGTATCAAGTTCAATACTGACTAATATGTAGATATCTATACGAATACGTATAAATATAAGATCGAAAAATATATTTTTGGTGCAATAAGTAAAATCTATATATAAAAAAATGAATGTTTGTCTGTATGAACTCAAAAACTACTGTACTGATATTATGAAAATTGGTATATACTATATGTATTTGTATGTTGGCGTAGCAACGCGCGCCGGGTACACCTAGTATAAGTATAAATTATGACTGACTGGCTTGTTGGTCAAGTGGTTGCAAGCCTGACTGCTGTTCGAGAGGTCCTGGGTTTGAATCTTGGGTTGGGTATTATTGAATTTTCTAATTTAGACTATACCTTAACTTAGATTTTCTGGTAGAAATTTCTAGTAGCCGCTTGGAGTCTGGGTCTACAGTGTATGACAATAGATTCACCAATTTGTCCATTGTGGGACATACACATAACTGGTAAAGTGTGGCAGTATACTGCACTCCTCTGCCTACCTCTCCGGGGATTAAAGGCGTGATGTTACGATAAATATGATATCTTAATGAAACTGATTAAAATTGTTTCAGATACCGCACAAGACCAGTCATGTCCAGGCAGGGTCTGTATGATCCGACAACTATAATGAATGCAGATGTTTTGATAGTCTGCCAACGTGAGGGCTGGATAAAGCTGGCTTTTTACCTGCTGTCATTCTTTTTATATCTTTACGGGTAAGTTTATTTTAATACAAACTCAATCTTAAAGCATTAAAAAATTTCATACTTAAAAAGCCATGTTCAATTTAATTAGTGTCTTTTTGATGTCATTTGGAGTTGCTTTACTTTGTCTTCCATAAGACAGGAGTAAAGTCAAACATGTAAGGAAGTAACAGTTACATGTTTGTCCAATCTCCTGATAAATATGACATTTAGGTGTGTTTGGGTGTCAGTCTAAGTTTGTAAAGAAGCTATGATTATGATACTGCAGCTCTGTCCTTACACTAATATGAGTATGGGTGAACGATATCAGGCCTGCGAAGTTTGCAATAGCGTATCCTAGAAAACGGCCATTGTGTCATGTTTACAAATGATTTCCCGCCAAAATACTAGAACATTTTTTTTTCGTATAATGACAACTGTAATCATATTATGTACAAACATTATAATGTTAACATATATTTTCTGTTTCAGAATGATCGTAGTGTTGATAGCGGCGTGATTTAAAAATGCATTTCCACAATATGAAAATAAGTCCTTATTTATTATTAGTGCCCCATAAGGGTGGCGTGTCATGTGTCTTGAACAAATGGAATGTTGTTTATTGCAGTAATGTTACAATATAGTTCGTGAAAAGTATTTAATTAAATAAAAAGAATTTCATATTATACATGCACTTTAATTTATATTACTTAACAAAGGTAAAAGGGTAAAAGGTGTAAGGGGTTCCAATCACCATCTCAGGAGCCCAAGTCAACCTTACCTGTAGGTGGTACACCCTGCTATAACAGACGAGGCTCTGGCGACCGGCTGATGGCGGTATAGCGCAGCCTAAATAGGCACGGCTAAACGCCCGGGCCGCCGACGGGCAGCAGCGTCGGCGGGGCGAAAAGCTGTGCCCTGCGATCTCCAACCCGCATGCCCAGCGTGGAGATTACGAGCATAAACCCCCTTCTGGGGAAGGCCGAGGTCCAGCAGTGGACTGAGATAGGCTGATGATAATGATGACCTAAGTAAATGTATTTATAATAATTCGTGTTTCGGTGTGAAGAGTGTTGTTGATGATTGCGTGAGTGAAAAAATAAGGGGATTTATTTTGTTTCGCAACAACACTTATATGTACATACATTATCATCAGCCTCTAGATGTCCACTGCTGGACATAGGCCTCCTGCTAATCGGCGCCATCCTTCCGGTCCTGGGCTTTCCGAATCCAGCAGCTTCCCGCTGTCTTCTTCAAGTCGCCAGACCATCTGGTAGGAGGGCGCCTTACGCTCCATTTACCGAGACACTGATACGTCTATGAGCAATTTCGAAATGTACGAAAACTACGTGCATTTTATTATTAGAGAAGAAACCTTGAAAAGTATACCTCTACCCTGAGAAAGAGCATAGAAACACCACTGTCCTTCTATCCCAACGCCCATACGAGTCCTACAACGGGACGATATGCACCTATACATAAAGGTCGTCCTTGCTGAGACCGATTCCTGAACATAAAAAATCTCTAAGATTTTCTATGGTACATGATCGACATATACCATTTCATCATTAAAAGAGATGCTTATCACACTGTGGAACAATACACAGGTTTGTGATTAAGCTGATAAGCTAGGTACACTGTAGTGAAAATAAAATTAGGTATCCATTTTAGTTATTCCATCTTTATCATTAATGTATGATATACTTAAATATCTTATAACAAATATTGCAAATATTTTTTAATTGATACAAACCTCATAGATAATTAATTCTAATTAAGACCATCGAAAACCTGCTATGTATTATGGCGCAAAATCGTACTGGACACCCGGTCCAAAGAATGACCTTTGTTGATTTACAATAAGTGATCCTAATAGTTTCTGAATATACATCAATGACTATTACTTTGAACGAAACCGTCTGCAACGATTGTAACGTAGGGATGGGCAAAAATTATCGATATTTTTAAAAATATTATCGATATATGTCGTCGATATTTTTATTTCGATACTATCGATGTTCGATATTTATTTAGGAACATCAAAATCGATATGTTTTCAACGGCCTTATTATGTTTTGTGGTATAGATTGCTCCTTGAGGTCTGTGAATACGACTGAACGAGCAAACGACCATTTTTTCTGCCTTATACGGTATCTAGACCAATCATTAAAAGTAAAACAATCGATTTATCGAAATATCGATATTTGTTACTTTACCTGTATCGCTATATTCTAAAAAGATCGATGTCATTTATATCGATATATTTTAACCCTTTGCCCATCCCTATTGTAACGTTAATAGAAATATAACAAGCTGTATCTTCCTTTATCAGTTGCTCATCCGTTATCAAGTTTATCTATAAATAAATCCAGATTTACACAACGTTTACGAAATATTGTACCATAAACAAATCGCCTTCTTATCAGATTCAGTTTAAAATTCGGCAATTCCCATGGTGCTAGTTACGAAAATTCTGCTATAAAAAAAAATTCAAATGCATTACAATAAATCAAGCAGTTTTATTTTTACGCTACATGCATCTACTCGTACCTACATTTGAAACAAATCTATTAAAAGAATCATGTGATCATACAAATTTTCATGTATTTTATTCGCCGCGGGCTTGAATTTTTACAAACTTAAAATATTACATAGGTACAAATAAAATTTCAATTCATATTTAACCTCTTAAGGGTAGTAATCTTAAAAATCAATAAACATGTTAACGTTTTTATTTACCAAGTGATTTAAAAACAAACATATTTGTAAAGTTACTTTAACGATAAAATTAAAAAAAAAACAATGAAAGTTAAGTAATTATTTTTCGAGTAGAATGTAAACCAAGCTTAAACGAAACAAACGTGGCTATTCTATGTGTGTACCTCTACCTACTTATAGACTTTAAGTAGGTTGTTAATTTACATGCTTACGAAAGATTAGATTACAGTAAGTAGTATCTCACTATGATGACACAATAGATCCATTCAAATCAATTTCTAAATAACTCCGCCAATTTTACCTGTTCAGATAAAGCAAACAAAATAAGGAAAATAATTGATTGTCGTTACTAAATTTTCTTTAATGAAATAACGGAAACGTTTCAAAATAACAATCTCAGTATTGGAATTTAAATGGAAGGTAAAATGTCACGGAAGATAATAACGTACCTAAATCTCGTATTTTTTTAATGGCAAAAAAATGCATTACTTACTATAGTGTAGGCCATAAAAGTCTATATCCATTATCTGATAGCTCTGTAGTTACACCTGAGATTAGTAATTAGTAAAGCAACGCGTCGTGTTTTACATAAATGAATAAATTAGTATATTACTATATAGAGTCTGGATATGTGCCCGATGCATGGCAATAGGCTAACCACCTATTCCATAGTGGGACGTAAACGTTAACGTAACCAGTGAAACGTGGGAGTGTTCTGCATTCCTCTGCCTACCTCTTCGGGGATTACAGGCGTGAAGTTCCGTTTTTTATGATTATAAATGTAATGGCTTAACTCACGTGCGTTTATCGGGATGGCCCGACTGGTTTCGGACCTGTACGAGGTCCTTCCTCATGAGCTCCCACCGTACGGGTGTAAAACTAGTCGGGCCATCCCGAAAAACGCACGTGAGTTAAGCCGTTAAATTTATAATCAAATTAGTATGTGTCTTCAAGGCCAGTATGCTTGCCATAATGATTAATAAACTAATTTCAAATATGTAAATAGAGTCATCGTTACCAACAAATTCCATTAAAGTAGAAAATTATTCTGATATATTATTCTAATGTTTTCATTTGGCAACAATTCCCCTTGGCTCGCTTATATCTACGAGTACTTGAATTATGACGTAATATTATACAATTTCAAATACATTATTCATTTATCATACATTCCTCATCCCCCTAAAGAAATAAAGGAGAAAAGATCAGCCATTGCCACGAATTTAAATTTGTTTCATTATTGCATCATAATATGTAATATATTACAACAAGAGGAATGTCTGTTAACGTTATTTTTCGGAAAAGCTTCTCAATTTTGGAACACGGCCAACCTTCGTTCATAGTACAGACATGTCGTTGAACAATAGTATATTTCCTTAGTTTTTCCTCAAAATTTATCGATAAACAAAAACGCATTAACTAATAATACCGAAATAGGTCTTCGCTTTTATCCTTCTTTATATATATTTTTTATGTTGAAGGACCCACAAACGAACTGCCAGAAATCACAGGGATTATAACTGACATTTTAGAATAAGACAGTTACTATTAGTTGCTACATATCATTGTAATCCACTCAATATTCCTGGGCCTTTGGTTAAATGAATGCTGTAACAATAAAGACGAACCATGATTCTACAAAAAGATATATTATGGTTTTCTGCATGTCACTAAACACCTCTGCATCTCATTTACCTACTGCAAAATAATTATTTTCAGTAGAACTCAATTTTGCATGTTTTATTACTGTCAATAAACATATATTTATTATTGCTTGACTGTACAAACGATTATTGTCATAGTAATTTCTTTTTATATTCACCTCACATAAAATTTTAGTTTATTCATCATCTGTGACTCACACTCTAGAGGAATTACGATACTAAATCACTCCGTCACTGCCGTTAGCTTTACCACTTTACGGATTACCTGTTACCTTATTCCAAGGTGTTGACGGTCCACTTCCCAATTCGTGATCGCAAACATAATTATGTTTACGTCGTAAATACTGGCAACATTAACTGGACATTGATACTTCCTTTGCTTACTTAAGTATTTACCTTTCATTTGTGAACAGGAGGGAAACCTTCAAAAAGTATTCTGAATGCTGGGCGAGAACGGATTATGTGGGACTTTTACCGCACTGAAGCCCACTTGGTACCTTCCAGCTTAAGACAAATTACATACCTACCGTTGTCTTTCACCTACCTCGCATACACATTGGAATTACATGGTTAAAAGATGAGTGTTTTGTTTACACATTGGACGAAAAAAAAAACGTCACATCAAGCCTGTAATCCCCGAAGGGGTAGGCAGAAGAGTGCGTGTGTACACCCCCACGATCCACCAGTTACGTTTAAGTCCCATGTACATACATATGTAATAAGTTGTGAGCCTATTGGGCACAATTCCAGACTCCGGAGTCACTAATAGAAATTCTAAATTAGAATTAAGATTGCAAATTAGATTTGAACCCAGGATCTCCTGATCGGCAGTCACTCTTTGCAACCACTCAACCAACGAGGCAATCGACGGATCTTATAAAAATGTCATGTTAGTGTTGTTACTGTTTCTTTATTAACGAAGATAAATTGTATATGATATTGACAACACATAAAACATTGTTATATACATTGCAATACACGTGCACATAAATATTACATATACGTACAATGCTCATACTTAAACGAGCATTGTACATATCTGTCTTAACAGCTAGCGAAATGTTAATTATAATAAGTTTATGTCCAGTAATGAACTGTGACAGCCTGATGTTAGGGATGACTAACCCGAACAGTTTCGATGCTTTTCGTTAGAATACAATATGAGAAACAGCACAAAAATCTAGAATACATTTATATAGGTATTAACGTTTCAGACATCGTTTGACGTCTTTGGAAATGTCTAATGTTATTGTTCTAATATACAATGCTTTCAAGGACAGCCGGTACATTATCAACACCGATTGATTTATTGTTCTACTTTTGTCCACGGATCTCTTCTCATAATGAGAAGACATAAGACTATAGTCGACCACTCTGGTCAAGTGCGCATTGACAGATTCCAGCCGTAAAAAAACTCTATCGAGAACCGTCAATAAGAAAAAAAATTCCTTATGTTTTTTTATGGTTTATAAAATCAGCAATGCGTTGTCGGATTGGACCTTATAGTACTTGAATTGAAGCTGAAATCTAAACCAAAAAACTAAATATTACTCCTAATAAAAGCCGGTACATCTATGGCTAAATGTATGTATAATTAGGTATTCTTATTGATCTGTTATTCGTAATATCTTTACTGATTTCCAACGAAATTCCTAATAAAATTAGTATCTAACCATCATATTCCAGTTTAAACTTATGTATTGGTTGTTACTGCACTTTTTATATCCTACATATTCTTAGCGGTGGAGTATAGGTATCGAGTTCCGGGAAAGTAGGTAGGAGGTAGTACCTATAATTACATACAGGAAGAGCACGAACGTCAGATGTAAAAGAACTCAAAAACTGATCCACATCAGGTCTATACCTGAAACTCCTGTGCAGCTTCATGATGTCATATCTCATTTCTATTTAGAACTCATCAGAATATTAGAATAATTATTGTTTATTAATTCTTAGATCTGTCAATTATTACACTAAATACCAAGTAACTAATAAACAGAGCAATGTCATGAGCCGACATTAAAATAATATAAACATAATTTCAGACTATTTGGCAATAGGCTCACACACTATTGCATAGCGACTAAACGTGGGAGTGCGCTCCATCCCTCTTCTTACCTCTTCGGGGATTACAGGCGTGATGTTACGGTATTATGTTTATAGATTCTTACTCATCTTTACATATATGTTTATTATCTATAACACTATCTGTGTAAGTCACTGAACTCGTCCTAAACAGCTTTATCTATTTTGACTAATTGCAAGCGTTTTGTGTGTTTGTGTGTGTATGTCCCTTTATGGTTTAATTTGACTATTGACTCCGAAGGTAGTACTGCGGTCATTTTCAGAAAATTCTTTTTTATCCTTTGCCGTTTTTTTTTAGTTTTTCCACATATCAAATCATGTGAGCACTACATTTCACATCTCCATTACACATTTGATAAAGTTAAGAAGAAAAACATGATAAATTGACATTGTCCGGAAAAATAAGGAAAAACAATTCGAAAAGTTTGTTGAACCCGCTGACAATTGGCAAGCTAACCATTTGGCTGAAAAAGGTCAGCCATGTATTTGATAATAATTGTTGTTTTTTTCCATTTTTGACAACCCTGCTTATCTACGCAAAATAGCTTCATAAACGTATTCAATTTTAATAATCATACCATATGCACTTAGATAAAGCTCTGTCACAAAGCACAGTTATTTATTGTTAATGCAAATTGTGATGGACTTTTGTAACTGCTTTATCGAAAATAGTTTTTCATTGTTGTAACGATCATTATATCGCAAAGTATAATCTATATGTATAATGTATACATGCAAATCAGTGTATAATGTGTACATGTAAAAGATATTACATTACTTCCTTATATGTGTTTTGATCGTAAAGATTTCCTTTTTCCTTCTATGTTCAAATTTATATCTAAGTACATAAGAAATCTCACTAAACGTGACATAAATGTAAACAAACTGACACACTGTACAAAATATACATTGTAAGCTTTGTTTATTATATTCATAAAACGAAACGTCTAAAAGTCATTTTTAATAATCCATTACGAACTTATTTTAATCGGTGTAAATAGAATGTATGACAATATTTCACTTTTGGCGCGAAACGTAAACCGTTACTTAGGACTTATGTTTCGCAATACGCTATGAAATGCTCAAATAATGTAATAATTACCCAATAATAACAATCAATAACGCAGGATTAATTAAAAGATTCACTATTTTGGAAAACTTAATCATAAAGATAAAGATATTTTGACAACGATAATTAAATTATAGATTATATAAATTGATTGTAATATGAACATTATCAATAATAATGAAAGTAGAATTACGATATATAGGCTTCAAGAAAATATCATGTACAACGAATAAAAATGATACCTCTATAGAACTATTAAATTTCATATAGCATCAACCCAATCAAATGCGAATCTTATTTCTACAAAATCTATATTGCCCTAACGAGTCTGCTTTCTTAAATTTGTAAGCATTTATAATTAATATTTAAACATGAATATTTTTTAAAGCTAATTAAAAAAAACTAACAAAACTCATTGTAATAAAAACGCAACATCACGTCTGTAATCTCCGAAGACGTAGGCAGAGGAGTGTAGTACACCCCCACGTTTCACCAGTTAGGTTTGAGTCCCAGGGAATAGGTGGTGAGCCTATTGCCATACACCGGGTACAGATCCAGACTCTGAGTCACTACTAGAAATTCTAAATTTAAAAAATCCAATTGCACCCGGACCCGGGATTTGAACTCAGGATCCCCCGATCGGCAGTCGCGCTTCCAACCACTCGACCAACGAGTCAGACAACAGTAAGTTTTAATAAAATATATTTTGCTGAGGACTAAGAAATTTGTATGTATCTGTGCAAAAGGAACTTATATTATCCTCATTTAGAAAAAATAAGTCTGTCTAACAAGTATAAAACTAAATTACAAAGCTTATTTTACAGAAACAACGAATGCGTGTTTAACGATCAGTTTCAGCTGTTCTGTTTTCTATAGAACTGTTCTATATCTAGATATTGCACACATGTATGTACACACATTACGTCAATATGCATGAATTCAATATGACCCTATACGTAAAGAATTAAGTAAATATAATAATGTTATGGAATTAGGTGTGAAAATGTTTAAACTGTTGTTAATAATAATGATTTCGTTTCATGTTTTTACTGTTTTTTATACAATACTTATTGCATGTGATTGAAATATTCTGAAAATTGACAAAAACAATACATAGACACGAAAAATTAATTCTTTATTTCTGCATTAGGCAATAAGAATTGATTTAGATAATTGTAATAAATAGAAACACAACAATTTAAATGTCATGTCGATTCGCGCGCTTTTAGGACAAGATATACTTAAATAATATTAAGATCACTGCAAACCCGTGACAAATTTGTAACTCATATGTAATCTACAATATAATTTTTACAATAATAATATCACACAATCACTTTTATCCTAAAAAAACATCGTCTCTAAAGATTCGTGTTGAACAATTGGAGTACAAGTATCGTGTAAATGACTTGCTACCTTCAACATAAAGCAGCAACATTCTTATGAGAATAAAATTATCACAAACCTCGATTTGATTTATAATGTCAATGGTTGAGTATTAACAAGTGCATAGGTATATCGTGTAACGAACTGGGTCACCTGAATGTCCATTTTACTGTGTACAAGGTACATGTAGAATCTAAGTGTATTGTAAACGGTAATAGTGCTTATGCAAAATTATTCTGGTTATTAAAATAGTAACGCGAGCATACATTGTGTGTGGTTTTTACTTATTGGCCGGTGTTACATGATAATGCATTGGAAAAATGAATATCAGCAGTGGTTTAATATTTCCCGCCTTCTATTGTTTAAAGAATTTCTACAAAAATGCCCATTTCTTTCAGACAGTGTGCGCAATCCTTCAGTAAGAAATTCTTGAGGAATTATCGGTAGGTAGTATCGGTCATTCCATGAATAACGCTGTCTTATTAGCATAGGGTAAAGTTGACTGTCTTTTTCGTAACATCCTATAAATATAACGGTATTTTTTTAATATCATTGTATATGCTTTGAGCTATCATATATCCACCGGTTCGACAGGGGATTATTTTTCATCTATTGTTCAGGCAAGTCACCGCGTCATAGGCGGACCGCGGACGTCGCTAACGTAACCGTTTCTGAAAATAGCTCTCGAGTTCGCGGCCGTATTAGCGTAAAGCAGCGTATACGGACAGTTCTCGCCACGACACGGAGTAGGGAAGAGCGCTCGCGATGCGCCCCGTGCTTATTTTTTTCGCCGCGCTCCTCGCGCTTTCAAATGTTCGCGGCGCGGAGATTCTCGGCCTCTTTCCCCACACCGGAAAAAGCCATCAAATGGTCTTCGAGCCGCTGCTACGAACGCTAGCCGAACGCGGACACCATGTAACCGTCGCATCCTTCTTCCCGCTTAAGAACCCACCGGCAAACTACACGGACATCAGTTTCCAAGGAATCGCCGATATTGGACTGGAAAGTTTGGATTTAAATGTATTCGAGAACCCAAATTTGCTGTTCAGAACGCCGTACTTGGGAAATTTTTTGATGGAGTTAATGACGTTCCAACCGTTAGCCGGCATAGCGTTAAACGTATGCAGCAAAGCGGTGGATTGGGCGCCGCTGACCGCTGCATTGAAGAAACCGTACGATCTGGTTATAGTTGAAAACTTCAACAGCGATTGCATGCTCGGGTTACTGCACATTTACAATAACCGAGCGCCGATCGTTGCTTTGTTATCGAGTAATCTGTTACCGTGGTCGGCCGGCCGCATCGGTCTAAACGACAACCCGTCGCATGTGCCCGTGACATGCCTCCCTCACACCACCCAGATGACGTTCCCGGAGCGACTCAAAAACACTTTCTTCAACTACTTCTTCAAATACTGGTTCAAAACTGAGATTCAAGAGAAGGAGCAGGTGATCATCGAAAAACATTTCGGTAGGAAGATACCGAAGTTGGAACAATTGGCGCGAAACTTGTCCCTGGTGCTCGTGAACACGTATAACGCGTTGAATGGCGTTAGGCCTCTGTTGCCAGCTGTGGTGGAAGTTGGAGGAATGCACCTAGACCCCACGAGTCGACCAATACCTCATGTAAGTAAACATATAAGCATAATACCTACCTAAGTTCCGGCATGTTACTTCATATTAGATGCACAATTACAACGTAATTGTGCACTTATGAAAATTAATTTTTAATTCATATTTAATTATTAAAAGTAAGATTATTATGTAAGTAGTATCATTAAAATATTAAGATATTTTTTATTTCATGTACATATAATGACCACCATGATTGCATTCTCAGTAATAAAAGTCGAACGTTTACGTAATAACCAAATTTTTCTACCTATGTAAGTACATATGTAGAAAATAATTATTCGTGGATATTCGCATTTGTTAATAATAAATCACTTATTACACTGTTTAGTATTTGTAAATTGTCATAATTTCCTTTGTTTAATGAAGTGACACTTAATTTAAATCCTAATCATTTTCTCATTTTCAAAAGCATGACTTGCATGATTTATACACTCTGAATCTGAGTATGCTAGCTAATCTACATACTCCAGGCGTACTAGCAATCGAGGTATAGGTACTCGTAATTATATAGCATTGAGATTATATAGAGATTATGTATCTGTAAAATTCATAAATACATTTGCTTTCTGTGTCATAAATAACATAGATCACCTAAAATTCTTATTTTGTGGTTGTCCGCTCATAATCCAAAAATTAATCATTCCAATGTAAAGAAAATTTGGTTTAGAAATAAATTATTATCGAGATTGAGATATGCTTGGGATGCCCACATTTTAATGGGAAATTCTGTTGAAAAGATAAATCCAATTGGAAGGGATCTAATCTTTATAGGAATGCAAGAGAAAACACAATTACGCATCTATTTAAACTGTCACTATGTAGGGTAGTGTCACTATTTCACAGTAAAGAATAAAAATTTGGAAAAGCCATGAATAGGTATTACAAAATAAATACGGCATGATTCAAACGCTCATTTTTCAGTGTAATAAAAATCGCATTTTAGGTATATCAATTATTATGTGATGATTAAGAATAATAATAATGACGATACCAAGGTGAAAACATTTTTGTGTCATGCAGCAAAAAAGCGCTAAAAAATTCAAGTCTTGCAACAAAAAAGTTATTAGGAAACATAAAAAATACTCATTACGTGCAGCGAAAAAAGAAAGAAAACATTCCAGTATTAAATTTTTTTAAGCATTGTAAAGTAATCAAATAAAACTTGTAAGCATGATGAAATTAAAAAAAAAAGGTATGTGTGCGATTCACACACGATAGAAGTGAATCTTCAGTAAATCGACAAAAGAATGAGATGAATACT
>DWDT01003256.1:0-12539 GCA_018245595.1 Microceris scylla | reverse complement strand
TTTCTAGTAGTGACTCGGAGTCAGGATCGGTGCCCGATGTATGGCAATAGGCTCACCACCTATTCCATAGTGGGACGGAAACGTAACCGGTGCAACGTGGGAGTGTTCTGCATTCCTCTGCCTACCTCCTCGGGGATCACAGGCGTGAAGTTACGTTAGATATAAACTATCCTATCTTTCAAATTGGATCAACCAGCCCACGGTGTGCAAAATTTGGTTAAAATCAGTTAAGTAGTTTAGGAGGCCATCACGGACAAACACTGTGACACGAAATTTTTATATATTAAGATGTATAATACTAAGAACTCTATTCGTACAGTCCTTTTTGAAGTCGGTTTCAGAAGTCTACATTTAATTTAAAAAAAAACATATAACTAAGTTTTGCTTATGAGATTTCATATTTCATAACAAACAATTTGACATACAGACTCCTGTATCCCTGATATTATTGTTTTCTTAATTGACACATATGAAAAATATATAAACATTTCATATTATATTTCAACAAAATTATACCCGAAGTTCTGAGATCAAAATATGACAGCCTTAATGACGCATTTATAATTTTAATACGGTTTTACTACCATTTTTGTCGATATATCAAATTTTAGGTACATAGCTTACGTGAGCTTTTTTGTATGCAAATCCCATCCAGTCTTTATTTCCGTTTCATTCGCCATTTGTAACGTTTTGTTCACATCCAAAACCATTGGAATACAGCCTGTAAAGGGCGCATTGACCCACTTATCGGCAGTTTTATCCCTCGTCGCAATGTATCGTTGAAACGATTTGAAGCACAATATTTAACGACATCCTGACGATTTCTTTCAGATATTCCTATATAGCATTTATTATGTATGTAAAATGCTTTCCTATCCTTTTCATTATGCCGTCGCGCCAGGTTCTGTACGAGATAGGTAGAGAGCACCGAATGGCAAACATAAACTTTACAGATATGAAGCTTTTCTTTAACATTCATTATTATTCTTACACACGCACGCTGACTTTTGGAAAAGCTATCCAAATCATTTGTCATTAGCCAATATCTGTCTTATTTAGTCAATATAGGTTAGACAAAAGTTTAGACGAAATACATGATAGTTGGTCTCTTTCAGTCTCTGAATCTATTATATCTAAATCTACTTTATTCATTCATTCATATTTAATATAAAAAACGTAATATCACGCCTGTAATCTTCAAAGTGGTAAGCAGAGGAGTGTAGTACACTACCACGTTTTACTAGTTACGTTTACGACACATGGAATAAGTGGTGAGCCTATTGCTGTACATCGGATACAGATCCAGACTTCGAGTCACCACTAGAAATTCTAAATTTAACAAATCCAATATTACCCGAATCGGGATTTGAACCCAGGACCTCCCGATCGGCAGTCGCGCTTGAAACCGGTGGACCAACGAGGCAGCAATTTAGTATATATGTATATAATTTACATATTTATACATACTGTCACATCTAATTCGAAAATGATTAGGGTGCCTCCAATCCCTTCTTTGGCCTTACTTAATACAAAATAAATGATTAACAGGAGAGTTTAAGAAATAAATCACACAAAATAATAAAATTATTCATTATTATGTTACGAATAGCTTACTATACCGGTGAAGGTAAACATTAAGAGGAAATCTTGACAAAAGCTCTTGTCGAAAGCTTCTCTCAAGCGTGCAAAGTCTAACGTCTGCACTTGGTCAACATCCTACACAATCCTCTAAAGCCAGTCTATCTGGAAATGACGTGATTCACTAACAGTGAAGTGAGAAAATGTTTGATGATAATAATAAGCAAGGCAAACAATTATATATATTATTTGTAATATAAATGAAACAGTACACAGCCTTGAATAATTTGTTCTTCTGGTTGAAAGGAACGGGTCTCGGTCCACGTGTATGTATACTAAAGGTGCCGATCTCTCCCTCAGGAGTAGGAAAGACAAATATTAATACCAAATGCACTTATCCTATCATAACATTAACTGAACTATTATTACCAAAAGTCATATTCCTAGAGTCCTTATTAAAGTAATAGTCTTATAAATAACTAAAGAGAAATGTTTAATTTGATCAGAGGGGAGTAGTAACTACTCCCGCTTTTCATTAATTACGTATATTATGTATATTATACGTATCTAGGACTAGATGATGAGCTTAGAAGAAACAAAGTTATATTAAAATGTCAATAAATAAATAATAAATGTCAATAAGTAAATGTTATCTTGAGAGACGTAAATATCGTGACATTTTATTGAATAAGCCTTACAATTTATTTTGCTTACAATAATTTTGCCCCGCTTTTGCCGAGAAAAGAAAAAGTCGACTGTGCAAATATTGACATCACATCCGGTCGCCCTACGCGCCGGAAATAGAAAGCTAAAACCTTCGCTCGAAGACAGGCGTACGAAACTAACACGTATAGCGTTTTACCGAGTTCCGGTTATAAAAATACTTTTTATTTCACTCCTTTTAATACTGTTTTATTCATTGTTTATATATATCTTAAATTATCTATTTTCCTTGTTCGTGTCTATATTGAATTTCTAGCGTTTTAATACGGACAAAATCTCTGCGCATTGGCCGAGGGTCGTAATCCAGGATCTGAAGGAGCACTTTATGAAATCGAGCTATTGTAAACATCTGGTCGCTTCCATGATTTGTGTCATCGTTTCTGCGGGGATATATTCGATATTCCTTTTACTATACTCATTATATTTTTATATACATATATATTAATACATGTACCCTTCTTCTGGTGAGCGGTGTTTTCCTAATATACTCTGACGGAACAACATATGTACAGTATTCCATGGTTTTTATAATACAGCAACGCCAGAACTTTGCGCGGTACAACACATTTAAATCGTATAAATAAATTATATTAATTTACCTTAAAATTTTGTAACAGCTTATTAAATAATCTTATCTCCGCTACGACCACGGTCCATGGAATTGGATAGAAATAGTATTGAAGTATTGATTGAAATATTGGACATATTTTTTATTGCTTATCGTAAAACAACCAGTCAACATTTTATTTATTTGACACATTTTGATCAAGCTTCAAAAATAAAGTTATCATATTATCTTCGTGACTGTACTTTCGATTTATATCTATTATTTGATGTTGATACACTAACAAAATAATGATATCGGGTACAATCGAGTACACAAATTCGAAACCTGCGTTGATAGCATAAGCCTAGTTAGCTGTTCATTACGAACTTCATTATGTAAGCGTGTACTAGCGTACTACACCCTGTCTCGACTTCCGTTGTTCTCGCGATAATGCTCCCCAGAACAATAGGTTTGCAGAAAATTCACAAAATACAACGATCCCCGAAAATACTTTGCGCATTTTGAATATTTCCTGCATATTTTCGTGGCCACAATGAATCGGATATCTGTCAACGTGTAATTGGACTGAGAATGTTTTTCGAAAATTGTGTTGATTTTTTGGACTAACGTCACAGTAGTCTAGCTACGAAGCAGATATGCATAAACAAATGTAGCGTCGCATTTTAGTTGTGGATAAAAAGTTGGTCATTTAGTTATGAAATTAGAAGAAATAGACGATTTATTAAACAGTTCAGAAGAAGTTCTTCGAAAGCAAATCAGGTTAATTTTCTGTCAGTCATAAAATATGATTTATCCAACCCACTAATACATATTACATATATAAACTTATTATGCTACATCGAATTAGGATATCTTGTTTAAAGTAATATCACGTACAATATGTCAGGTGCAGGTATGATTGAAACCAAACGCGAATAACCTATTGATAAATAAAAGAAAATACAGAAGTTAAACCAGCAAATAAGTTCTTCTGTAGTACGTTCGTGATAGAATTCTGTAAATGTTTCAATACTTTTAGTTCATTGCCGTGTTATTTTACTAGGGCAGTTATTTTTATTACGCCACTGCGCCAAAACAATAATGACACATGTGCATAGGTACTTTTATTCTTCTTCTTCTCTTCTCCCTTCTGTAAATCGTAAGTTATTTATAGGAAAAAATAAGATCACTTCTGTAATCCCCGAGGAGGTTGGCAGAGGAGTGTCGTACACTCCCACGTTTCATCAGTTACATTTACGTCCCATGGAATAGGTGGTGAGCCTATTTCCATACACCGGGCATAGATATACATTTATTCTCTATATCGTTAGCGAGCGAAAGCCTTAAATGTAGTCAGAATGTTTATATGCGCACATATATTTGTGGACTGAACATTATCTACCACCGTTTCAGCAGTTGTGAATGAATTTCTGGAATTTTTATGGGTAGCCCTAATGTGTTCCAGGGTAAGGCACAAGTTATATGAAACCGTTCCAACTCCATTTAACTATAGTTTATAAGGTTTTTATTTATATCCATCTTTTCTACCTGTTCACATTGGTTACGAAATGCGTGGATGGTCGAGGTGTTTTGACATTTTTTTTTATTTATTTATGTTTATATTTACAACGCTTAGTTAGCCTGCGGTATACCACTATTAGCTATAATAAGAGTTGTGATCTGGGAGCAGTACGTAACTATATTCTGCGAAACCCAGCCCCCTTGCACTGAGTGGGAGATGCAAGGTGGTCGACTTCGGCAAAATTCCCGCAACGGCGCCTGTCTGTATCAGACTCCGACAGGCTGATGATGTGACTGTTTTAGTTGTAAATACTCTAGGGAACTTGGAGGATAAGAAATAAAAATAATGGTTCTTACTTCCTTTTACTTCTAAGCTTAAATACTTATATAATTAATAATGATACAACATATGTGTAAGCTGTTAATGAGCGACTCAAACTCTCATACTTGGTTACCGGAACGTAGCCATTCGAACTATATGAAACTGTGATGATACTGAAGATGATATGGAAGTAAGTGATCAAAATTTTCATAGTATCATCATCATCAGCCTATCTCAGTCCACTGCTGGACATAGGCCTCTCGTACATATTTATTTAGCATTGTTCAGCAAGTCCATCTGCGATTTGTTATTTGAAATATGATATATTTTTTTGGCATAGCATGCTCAAAACATACATATATATGTGTGTGTGTAGATCGCGATGCATTAACCAACGACCAACACGATGATGACCAACGACGCATTCACGTATCACTCACGGCGCATTTACGTTTAACCGACGACGCATTTGAGTGTCACTCACGACGTACTCGTATTTACGTGTAACCAACGACGCATTATGTGTCATCGATGACGCAAAGTCCTTGTGTGAGGACGCAGTTGTGAATAGTAGTGATGGTATTATTCTTTATTTGAATTAGACTGCCTCGTTCATGGTCGAGTGGTTGCAAGCGCGACTGGCGATCGGGAGGTCCTGGGTTCAAATCCGGGGTCGGGTACTATTAGATTTTTCTAATTTAGAATTTCTTGTAGTGACTCGAAGTCTGGATGTGTGCCCGGTGTATGGCAACAGGTTCACCACCTATTCCATTGTGAGACTTAAACGTAACTGGTGAAACGTGGGGGTGTACTACACTTCTCTGCCTACCCCTTCGGGGATTACAGGCGTGATGTTACTTTTTTTTAACGAGAATGTGAAGTAACTTAATCAATATTCAATATAACCCCCATTTAGAACGTAATAATCTTAATACTCTTATTAATTGAAATAGATCAAGTAAATTCCAGAGTTAAGTTGACCGCAAGCAGCGAATTTTTCTCTGGGGGGCAAAATACCACATCTATAGGTAAATACTAGAATGTGATCTGAATGAACTATTGAACCCTTTCGACCTATAATTAGTATTTGCAGGCTTACAAATTATTATATTACTAAAGATCACTTAACTAGAACCTGTGCCTTATCTAAGACCAACAGTGCTCAGGCGTGAAGTGCTGCTTCGCCGTAGATCCGTTGCGAAGTAAGCAAGTACAGAGTGTCAAATATTTACATCCTTACAGGCCTGACGTAATTTCTTCACATTAATATGTATATACCAAATATGTATAACGCTAGGTCCTTTATGGGTTAGGCTGAGAGTACCGAATGCTAAATATCTCTACCCTTAAACACTTGTCATGCTATACATAGTATTGAATATATCTCCACTCTGTACTACACGTAAGTTCTTACGGCATAACCTTTTGTTTTTTTTTTGATAATATGCTCGTTTTATCGATCGCATATAGTACTGCATTTAAACTGTCGCAGATGCATCGTTACTCCCAAGGATTTATATGGAACGTTCGTGGATACGTGTCTCCGCATAATCGTACATTTCCACAGAACGTACAAGCGTAAGTACAGACGCTTCGAATCACGAGAGTGCCTCCGTAATCCCTTGAAGAAACGAATCCATCAGCTGTAAGCCTTAGCTACGACATGCCATAATTATATTCATTATTAAGTTTTGGTTTAAGTTCGGCCTGTTTTGCTTACGTATCGTAATAGGTTATATTATTATCTTTTAAACATACATATGTTATGTCGAAAAGCTCACCCTGTTTCATAGGAAATATAACATAACTTTTAATAAGTGGGGGTATTACACCCCTCTGTTTACTCTTTAAAGGAAATACAGGCGTGATGTTATGTAATATTTTAAAACATATTCTAAAAAGTGCTAATTGTTATATGTGGCATCATTTGCAATTTGAGCCTAAAATATGTACAATAATCGGATTTATCTACTTTTAGCTTTTAGAAAAAGATACCATTACCTCCATAAATAAATATAGGTTAAAAGAGACAGATAGGTATGAAGCTTAGCAGCAGAATGTTAATTATTTTCTAGATAAGGCTCACATCAGGCGGTAAAAATCTCTTTTCAAATTTCAAATATTAATAAATTTCCTTGCATTCGGTTTCCGATACATTTGGTTAAGATAATAATCTAAACGTATGAATACAATATTTAATATATTGTAATTATAATTATTATATAGGTTTAATACTTTAATAACGTTTCTTTTCAATTCTTGCCCGTTTTATGACGTACCTATATTTTTTCGCGCCTAAAAGATATCAAAATAAGTAACAGCATAAAAATTTGACGTTGATACTTTTTAAAATGCATGCATGCGTTCTGACGACAATAGTTTAATGGGAATTCTTGCCATATTTCTGGGTCAATACCATTTCGTAACTGGGAGCATTGTATTAAATAAAAAAGTGACATTGAATCTAAATATATCCTGGACTTCAAGTAGCATAATATTCATATTGTAATTTGTACCAAGATATAATATTTTTGTATTGAACTCGTTAACCATAATTTATTGCAGAAACGAGCACCATTATTAAAACTATAGTAGCCATCTATGCCCGAAATACCGAAACCGAATCGGTAATTTATTGAACATTTTCATGAATCATGCAGCGATTGTGGCGTAAAATGTAGTCGGCCTTTTATACATGAATAGCTAAATTATACTAGTTAAGCATATAATTATACTAGATTATACTAGTTAAACAAATTATAGTAAAGCAAGTTTGAGTATTATAATAATAAATAATAATCATCCCATTTATCATTCCAGTGTTGGAATATGGGTCTCCTCTTATATTGAGAAGGTGAAGGCCATAATCTGCCACGCTGGTCATATGCGGATTGGTAGAATTGACACACTTTGAAAAAAAAATATTTTTGATAAATTCTAATGTGTGCAGGTTTGCTCATGATATTTTCATTCACCGTCAGCGAGTGATATTTAAATTTAAAACGCACTTTTGTAAAGAGGTGCGCGCGTCATGGTTTTGAACCCAGCACCCCCGGAGTGAGAGGCTGGATTCTTAACCACTAGGCTATCACTGCTTGTGTGAGAATGAGTATTATAATGTACTAACTAAATGGGGATAGCATTATATATAATACATTATTTTATAGTACATACATTACTTTATAATATAATCTGTATATGTAACAGGTATTTTGTTTATTTACATTTCAATGTTTTAAATAATGGAAGGTTTAAAGCCTATTATAATTCTCTGCCAGTGAACCTTTGGTGAATGAGAGTTTGGGACAATAGTATAAAACTATAGAAGAAGTAACAATAAACTTCTGAAACTTCATAATTTCTGTACATGGGAATAAATAAATAATTGCTCAAAGAATGAAATAGATGTCACAGATAGCAAAGCTTTTGATAAAATTAAAATTTTTCAATTTTTCTTTTTTTTTATTTGTAGGTACAAAAAACCGTCAATAACAGAATTTAAACTAATAATACAATTTATTTCAAGCACGTAGGTCTACTTGATTAGGAAATTTGTAAATTTTATACTAAATTTCGACTATTAGGATATTCTGCGGCGTCAAAATAAGCGCGTGGTGCGAACCTTTAATAAATAATGAATGAATAAATGAATGAAAATTTAAAGTATGAGATTATATATTTGATAACATAACATACAATTACGCCTGTGTTTTCCAGAAAGGACAGTCAGAGGATGCACCATCAACTTTTTACCAGTTGTATTGTTGTATTGTAAACCCACGATAATTTGTACTGTCTATATTGTATTATCTTGGTGTACAATAAAGAATATTTGTATTGTATTGTATTGTTATCGTGTGATCCTGTTGCTAATCAGACATATCTTATGGATGTAATTTAAACAATATAATTAATAGTACCTAATTTATGAAGATTATAAATACGATCGACGTAACCGCTTAATCCCGAATACCATATCAGAAAAACTCCTATCAATAACTTAGAAGAAAAAGTAATTAACTAGAAGAGTTCAAGTATTAATCCATTCGTATTTTAATACTAGTACCTAAAATTTTGTAATCTGAAGTTTATTTGTTAGTGAATGAAATATACACATAACCTATATTTATTGAAGTTCATAAAATATGAAATATTGAATTAAAATGTCAGGATCCCATAACTCTATTTTTATTCATCTCTGTTAGTTACGCAAGGGACTCGAAAACTTAAGACAAATTTGTTCAATTCAAACCTCAGAGGAATATTAGGTCAAATGCCAATATATAATTTTAAGTCGAAGTTAACATAATAAGTTTTAATTGATCGTTAAAAGTCTTTATTGTAAACTTACAAAACTATTATTATTCTGAACTTCAAGTATAAAATCGAAAGGCTTTTATTAAAAGAATCTTTTGAGAACATGTAAAGAATCTCGAAATCCGCCTTAAGCTTCAAACTGTTCATCTAAAGGTGCCCTAAAAAGCAGATAAGTTGAAGCGTGCTCAAAACTTTCTACAGTTTATTCATCACGAAAGCTTTTGAAGAGCCTTTTTAACTCTCTTTATCTGTTATTATTCGGTCTCAATATAAAAACTGAAGGAATCTATAAATTAGTGGACTACCCCATCATTTATCCTCTTGATACGTCTGAGGATTTTTTATTTTTCGGGAAGCCAGTAATAACTTCAATGGTAAATTCAAAATATTATCAATTAAAATATATCATACCGATTCCGTTAAATCCAGTGAATACAAAACCAATATCAACAAATCGAACACGGGTGATAAATTAAAAAAAAAATCACTTAGACATTTATAAAAAATAAGGTTATTCGAAATTCGAATCGAGCGCGCTAGACGTTTCAGATAAGGCGGACGCGTGCGGTCCCGTCAGCGTCTGGGCGGATACTGCCTCTGCCGCAGGAGCCTGCGTCACAGATACTGGACCTCGACACCTTTTACAAAACCCTAATTAATAACCAAGCATGACGTGGACACTCTGTCAAATCTTCCGCAATGAGCACTCCTTAGAGTTGATCCTTCTGCTGCGTTGATGGCAATCATTACTCATATTATATCTCTAGGGAATTTGACTGTTCTTCTGTCTTGCGAATGGCATAGTGTGCTCTATGTAACGTAAGAAGTTATGAATTGATTTCAATTAAATCACCGTCAAAATCTCTGCTTATTTTTTAAATAGATGTTAGTAATGTATATTACAATAGATTCGATACCCAGTTTAATTTTGTTTGGGATGTATTAGTACCATATTTATAGAAATTATATCACAATAAAAAACATAATAAAATTTAATTCCATGTATTTTCATTATTTACATGTCGTATAGTATATAATTGCAAGTATATGTATAGTACATAATATCCATCAAACATCCACTTTGAAATTTTTTGCGAAGGCACTTTGACCCGTAACGGAGCGTAAATGACGTTACTGAATTTCAGTTCTGATTTCACAGCGGCTGCTTCGCGCGTAGTGGTAATATAATTAATAATCATATTTAAAAAAGCACTGAAGATTATAATATTAATATAATTAACGTCTTATTAATTATAATTGAGTTGCAAAGGTGTCAACTACACAATTGCATACATCCTCCTCAAATGAAATCTCCGGTTTTATACGGTTAGTTGATTTTCTAGCCATATTATAAGGCCTTTTTAACGCTACTTAGGAATCGAATGACTTTTTATTTGATTCTTAAGTACCTAGTCATCTATGACTGAAAATAAAATTGTAACGTCTGTGATTATGAAATCAAATACTTCTTTTTAAAGTATGTATGTAAAATTTACATTTGAAGGTACGATGTTTAGTAACTCTACTTTGAGTATCAGGTGTCAGTGTCTACTTTGAATTGTTATGGTTGAATTGGAGTGTGTAGTTTTTGTGTAAATATTGAAAAAATCTAGTAATTCAGGAAAAAATCAAGCGCTACGCGTAAAGATGTGAACCGGGCGTTTAAAGTAATTCTGAAGTTTATTCATTAATATTACAGTTCCTGGTTGTATTCTTTTCTTCCTCGCCTACCCCTTCGGGGATTATAGGCGTGGTGTTAGGTTTTTTATAATTAAAGAACATTGTTTACTAAATTGCTGTAGTTAACAATAATGAGTATCAGAAATGAAAATTTAGGTTTCCGACTACTTCCAGATACACCCATATAAAACTAACATTTGTGTGTGTGTATTTTTATATTTACCATGCAAAGAAATATCATGTAAACATTAGGGTATGATGTAAGAAGAATTGCTCCATTTATACCGCAAACAGGAGGGAGCCACTCCGCCATTTTTATCTCGGGATAGGTTACATTATAACTGTGTAATGTATTTTGTAAATCGCTAGAGAACCTACACTCCTTATTCTATTTCAGCGATTCTTAGAATTACAAACAATTAATTAACAAAACACACATTTTACTATGTAATATATTAAAATATTATACCAGGTAATTTAATATCCAAAGTCGTAAGATTGATATCGTAACACTGAAATCAAATAAATATAGTCATAAAATCGACTATAATATAGAATTGTCTTTAATACTTATTCTGCTACATGGACACGGACGCCGCGATTTCTCAAAATATTTACATTCGTATCGAACAATGATAGAACTATACGAATATAATTTATGTGGATAATTCACATACTTTAGAATCATATACTAACCACGACTGCTTGTCTCTGAATAATATTTTTCCGAAACAGAACAACTGAAAAAAGGTATTGAATTTTGAAGCCACCGATAGGATTATTGTAAGAGTTTTTCATCTGGTAAAGAGCTAACACATTAACATTATTATTACATCCTAACCCCTGATAACTTCCGGGATAGGTACAGAACACGGATTACCAAATACATATTTCTATCCTCACATACCTGACGTGCTTCTTCTGCATTTATTATAGGCAGTATCTGACCTATTTAACCCGTTTGGTCTTGGTCTCCTCCGGTATCTGTATCTTGCATCATCTGCCATTCTTTATACCTGTCGAAACTATCGAAGCATGCCGTTTCGCATTTTTACACCGAGACATCTGCACTATGAAATGTACATAATATATGGGTACACATTTCCACTGACCTACAAAAAGAACATAGCTTGACCCAAGAATAACTATAAACATGTTACTGCTTCCAAATGTTTTAAAGGACAACGTGTGCTTTTTCCTCTTAAACAATTTAAACAATCTAATCTTTATTACTGATATACCAATATATTTACAATAATCTAGCAGACGAATCGAACAGTTAATTCGGAAACATTTCTGCAGAGTATATTCATAGCATAGAATTTACGTCTACAATAATATAATATCAAAACAATTCGAGTATCAATGCCATTTCTATTCGATCTACAGACTATGGCGACAGCACTTTACTAGAAGGTTCTACATGGTTTTATATTGTTAGCAATTCTTCAAGCGCTAGATACCACGGTCCGAGGCTAACTCGCCTCATTATTTAGTAAAAGTGTGAATTTTGGAAAACACACAATACGGAAGCAAGGAGAAACACTGATAATGTAATATGCAACTTTTATTATAATTTGTTTCGTAATAAATATTTATAAGAAAGAAAAATAATCTTCAATGTTTTTCAACACTTGTAGTTTATTATAAAAAAAAATCATATTTAAGAAATTTTCCATGCATTAAAAAAACCGTGGCGATGCAGCAATTACCTACATATTACTTCCTGATAGTTTCGGGCATTTATATTTTAAGCATGACTGCCTCGTTGGTGGTGTTGGTTGCAGGTGCGACTGCCGATCGGGAGGTCCCGGGTTCGATTCCCGGGTCGAACACTACAAAAATTTTCTA
>DWDT01003255.1:0-12541 GCA_018245595.1 Microceris scylla | reverse complement strand
AATATTTAGCACTAAAATAGTCAAATCTCGGTTAGGTAACTAATGGAACTTAATGGAATAATATGAAACGTTTCTAGCCTGTTTGCCTAACAAATCAATCAAATCGGTGTAAAGCTGCAGCTGCGATGCTTGTACAAGATCTTTCTCTAGGCATATTAGATTTTAAGGTGTCATAATTCATCAAATACATATATCATTTTATTTAGCTTAATTTTAATATGTATTATTTTACGCCATTAGTCGTTCTGTATAATCCAATGAGGTATCAACGACATGGAAACAATATTATTCACATCAGAAAATATTAAGCACTGTGGTACTGGAAATAACACTACGGAATAACAGATTTTAAATGGGACTGAGATATGAATGTATAATTCATATATAGATGTAAGCTTCTTGGCGCGCCACCACCGCGCGCTGCGCGACGCGCTCGCCGCGCTCTCCACCGCGCTACGAGACGCGCTCTCACGTAAGCTACGTCACGTAACAACGTATCACTTGCACGTAGTTAGACCTGGGAACGGTACGCTACATCACGTAAATATGTGCCACTTGCACCTGTATAGACCTGGGAACGGTACGCTACATCACGTAAATATGTGCCACTTGCACCTGTATAGACCTGGGAACGGTACGCCATGTCAGGTAACTACGTACCACTTGCACTCGTATAGACCTGGGATCGGTACGTAATATCACACTCCTACGTATTTAGACGTATAGAGACGGCTCTACCCTTGCTATTCCCTCGTATGATCATTACAATGTTTGTATCGTTTTTGCGTCATCTACGACGTTAATAATATTACTATCCTTTTTTATAAGTCCCTGTTAAATTCGTCGTTCCATTAAATCATAATTTGGTAAAACTTTGGATACTTTTAACTTGAAGGTTTGAGCTAGAGTAGCGCCGTCTGTAAGAGTAGTCTAGGCGCACGACCACAGTATAGAAAAATAACAGCATGTCAATTTAATACACCGTATCATTTGTATGTAACTATAGACTAAGTCACTTTCTTATTATATTATTTATTCGCAGACTCTTACGTGATATTAGATGTACTTTCTGGTATTTTTATTCTATGAGAGTGTGTAGATTTGCAAACAGGTTATACTTACAATATGCACGTGTTAAATAAAGTGTAAGCACATTTAAATGCACGTTGCATTCACAAAGAGCCTGTCGATTATGCACCTTAGTACTTAGAATTTTAGATCTAAGAATCGCATAGCTGAACTTCTCATGATATATATGATATAAGCGCCTGATACTTTTGTCATATCAAATTTGCTATTATTTCTTGTAAGGCGCTGAATTTAAAATACAAAATGTGTACATACAATGTTTCTTTTAAAATGTACAGGTGAAAAATTACATCACATTAAGTATATACAACCCATGAAACGTAATTCGAGTTTATATATGGGGAGTTATCACTAGAAGGAAAGTTAGATAAATTATATAAAAGTCGCTTAAACCGCTACCAAACGCAGTACAAAAAATACCTACACGTTTCTAAAGATCTCGCTAAACTGATCTCAACAATAGTGCCAGTACTATAATTGTCTTCCGGCTGTTTAGTATTTTATTATGTGATGTCTTGAAGCATATGTTCCGCAACTGTATCGGATTGAGCTGATTGATAGATGATTGGGTTGATCATGATTGATGACTTAATAGAGAACTGTTGAGACGCGTTGAGCAACTTGGGACTAGGGAACAGTCTAATACTAAAATAACAGATACTAAAGCTGTTGATAATAAGAACCATTTACAAAATTATGTACGTTTTTAAAATTGAAGAGCTCTGTAAATGTACAAATCGACAATCTTGACTGTCTCAGACTGTTTACCTTAACTCATGTGCTGTGGAAGAATAAAAAAGGTAGAAAATAATTAAAATGACTTTAAAGTCTTCAGGCTAAATATCCAAATTTTCCATAGTGCTTCGGTCTAAAAATAAGGGTGTAACACCGCGTCTCTTGTCTTTATGAGAAAAAAGTAGCAAACTAGCGAGCACGGGTCCCATGTGGCAGCTGTTGGCCATGGACATCTGCGGATCTCAAATGGAATGGTAGGAATAGGATTATTAGTGTCAGTTAGTTTAGTTTGTATTCGTTCTTTAAGACTGCTAATGTTGGTCTAGTAGTATTAATGTCGGTTACTCTAGTACCTAGTATTAGTATCAATCAGTCTAGTTAATATTCGTTCTTAATAAGACTTTTAGTGTTAGTCAGTCTAGTCCTATAAGTGTCTGTCAGTCTAATAAGACGGGTTCTTAATAAGACATATTATTACTTTCTGTAACCCGGCAGTTTCATTATAAAGTAAATTAAGTATATACATTATTTATTTTTGTGCTTAAAATTAATTTTATAATTGTCTCGTTAAATAAATAATTCTGTCATAATTAACATTACCAATGAATCTTCATTAACTTTATATATTTTCCTATGGGAATAAAATATTTTCCCACAATGAAAAGTGTCAAGTATAAATGAGCGTAATACAATTTTATTTATTTTATACGAACTTTTTTTTATCATATCTTTATTGTTTTTAATTTCGCTCGATACATCCACGAATAAATTTTCTTAACATTTCGAGTTTAATGAGATTCGTTAATGAAATTTTTTTATATTCATTGCTATGGGTTACAAATAAAAAAAAAAATATTTAATTTGCGTCGATTAGTTTCGTTGATCACTCAAAACTCTAAAGAAGTGTTTTTAATTATAATAGATATATACTATATATATAGCTGAAATGATAATTTATAGCTGAAAAAATGTTCATTTCTACGGAAAGCCAAGTATATAACAAATAACATATTAGATTATAAACATGATGCATTTTAATATAATTATTATTAAATCATTACACCCGATCTTTCAAAACAAGTTTTCAATGTCAAAGTTACATATAGCGAAACCATTGTGCTGAACATATAAGAAGCATACCTATCAAGTCTTTAGGAATAGCTATATTTGACACTCAATACTATTTGTCTACGTTTTAAGAAACCTCACGTAAATATAATAATAACAAATGACGTATTTATATCCTCGTTTGATCGTTCACAACGTAGGTATAAACGTGTAACGCACAAACAAGTGTCAGCCAAAGATCAAGTCTCACGCTAGTTACTGGTTTTTTTACCATTACATTGTGGCTGTTTACCGAGCACTTTTTACAGCCTCGTCCACCACGTCAGCCGCCGGATCGAACGTGTGACGTCATCTGGCTGAATAAGAGAATTACCTTGTCATTTAGCTTACGAAAAAATAATATCTAGTTAAACTGTGTTTGATATTGACACTTGTGCTGTGGGTTAAATTTTAAAAGGGAAAAAGAAATTTCTGTTACTGGCTCGGGATCTGGATATTTGCGTGATCGATGGCTATAGGCTCAATTACTTGGTGGAACACAAAGTAGCTGGTGAAATGTGGGAGTGTACTACATTCTTCTGCTACCACTACGCGGATTACAGGCGTGATATTACATTTTTGTACAATTTAGGTTGCAGAGGTTGGATGATGTATTTTATAACATCTGGCTAGACAATTCTTCACCGTCTATCACCATCTCCATCATCATTTAGATTTCAGTGGCAGAAAACGCCTTTAAACACTAACTTTGCCCTTAGTTACAACTTTATTAAAAGTGTCACAATAGATAGTTTAAACAGATTATATTTAAATTTAATTTCCCCAAGTATAATCAATATAAAACTATATTAAGATCATAAGTAGTCATTACCCATAATCTCTTTACGTTTTAAATATACAGTTTCACTGGCCATCGACAGTTCCCACCATAGCCGAGGCGGCCATTAAGAATTTTATTATTTAAAAATAGAAGAATTCAAAAGAATAACTTTACTGGCCAGCAACGTAGGTATCGAAACAATGCACGTCCAGTTATGAATAGAGACGGATGTTATTGGCTGTGTACATAATAATCGATTTTAAAATCGATTTTAGATTAAATACAAACATTACTAACCTCACACACGTAAGCATGAAAATAGAAATTACATTTTAATGACAGGACTTTATATGACAATCACACACGTAACAAATATTAAATTAGATTAAATTTCAGTTCAAATAATTTAAATGACATTTAATGTTTTGAATTACAATAAAACATGGTAAAAAGCCAAACAAGCTAATTGGAAATGTGTGCTTTTTGTCTATGAAGAGATCGTGAACTCATACAGCTGCCTTCCATGTTAAAGACATGTTTTATGCATCTAATGATAATGTTCACTGCCACGAAAAAAACTTGGTGTGAAGTTAATACAAGGAATAAATCAATAGACGATGATTCAGCTTCTTCTGTACAACTATATTTTAATCAGTCGCAAAATATATAGGTTTAAAAGCACGATATGTCTGTTAGGTCAAATCTTTAGCACTCGGTGCTTCCTGCCTACCCCGCAACGGCTCTAGCATGATGATATACTATTAACAACAAGCATATCAACCAACACAGAGTTCAATAGCGGCTGCAATAAATCGATACTAAAACAATTCCAAAACTTATCGATTATTCATTGCGCGGCGTCACATCACTGGTGAGGTGTGTTTTTTATTATTTTTTCAAGTATATTTCGCGGTCGCACGGTCGGCTGGCCGTTATAAAAACCAGCCACCGTCGGCCGGTGCTAAACTCCCCGCTAGCGAAGAAATAATGCATCACGGCTGGCTCATTGCACTCGCAGAGTTAAACATCGCTTAAGTAGCATGAGTATTGTTGCAGTTTCGTGATGTATCTCCAATAAATATATATATATGTATATTTTCATCCGACCGTTTTGTCGATCTACTGTTGGAATATGGGTCTCCAACATATTGACAGAGTTAAGGCTATAGTTTTCCACGCTGACCAAGTGCGGGTTGGCACACATAATTTTATATGGCCACTTAGAAAAAAATAAAAAATATGATGACTACTATCAGTTAATATTTTTTATTTTTATAATTTCATCTCATAAAAACCTAGCAATATTCAAAATTGGAAACTCCAACTCGACTTTTCATTGTACGTACTTAGATGTTAATCTGAAAAATATCTTTTTAAATTGTGCCTTTATATAATATACTGACAACCTTTACTAATGTTAACAATGAATGGTATTCTACGGATATTTTTATAACGGCTTTTAATTTATTAATTTATTTAAAATTATGCGTAAACTTGCATTGCTTTTATAGCTTGAACATCGTCCATTATGCCAGTGAACGGTATTTAGTATAGTCACTGAGTTATTCGTTATTTATTTTATCTGTATTTCGTTGCTTTATCTTTATTGTTCCACTGTTGGACACGGGTCTCTTCGCAGAATGAGAAGGGTTAAGGCTTTCTGCCACCTTAACCAAGTTTGGAAGACTCCATATACAGAACATTGCAGAACTCCAAGGTGTGCAGGTTTCTTCGCGATGTTTTCCTTCATAGTTACAGCAAGCTATATTTTATCTAAAAGCGCACACTTTTTGAAAAGAGGCAATCCAGCGCAAGACACTAACCCATGATCCTAAACATGAAAGGTTTAATTCTAAACCATCAAGCTACGAATATCATTGTTTTACCAGTAAGAAAAAATATGTTTATACATATGTATTGTGAGTATCTTTTTTACAAACACATAGAATTATATATGTTACACATACATCATTTTACAAACACAAATACTTATGCTCATAGCATAAATACATATTTGTTTTGGGTGGAAGTGGACATCACATATCCCACCTGTCAATTGCACCAACCATTACACCAGCGAGCCAGTCAATAACGTCATTAAACGCAACCTGATAAACAAAACATCGCATGTGTTACGTTAAAACGATAAAAAGATAACAAGACGATACCGGAAGTGGATACGAAATTGCCCACCTCGGCAATCTTGACCTCACTCGCCCATAAATAACCAATAAAGCTATTACAGCACTTCAATGAATATTCATCATAATTTATGGTTTCGTTTCCGTTTCAATGAACACGTTACGGTTCATAGAAGAAAATGCATCGATTCGATGCTCATAGTTCAGTGGCACTGGTATATAAATAATTATCACAGTATCGCACCGGCCTGTTGTAGTGTAGGCAGAGACCACCGAGTGCCAAATATCTCTATTCTTACAGACCTGATCAATCAGCGCTTTTTTCATATGGGCCTGTCAGTTTCGGAGACATCTCACTCCCCCATCAGTCACCAGTATTTGGTCAAGATAAACGAGTCTTAAACTTCTTCGGCACCTGCATCCATTAAGAAGCTTTGTGTATCTTTTAAGTCAATAATTATTTGTACTCGTATATGTAATATTGATATCTTATATGGAAAAAAATATTGACAAAAAATTAGTATTCATTAGTCAAAAGATAAATTAAGGAAATGGATTGTCAAAGGAATTTTACATACATACATATCATCACGCCAGGTCCCTTGCTGGGCAGGCAGAGAGCATAGAGTGCACGACACCTCTCTTCTTACACACTTGCCGTGCTTTAATCAAAGGAATTTTAATATATATATTGAGGACTGAGGAGTCTATTCGAGGCTCACAGATTCTTTTCGAGTCTACTTTGGGATTCAGACAGCCGTGTGTGAAGATTTTCCAATACTTTATTTATTCGTTTTTTCTGTACAGGGTCATATAATTGTCATTTGTACATCGATAGAGGAAACTCTAGTGTAATGTAAATAAACCGAATAATTACATGGATAGTTCTAGAAAGCGCCCCGATTCCGAGCTGACAATGACAGGAAAGTGGGGGTAAGAAATGAGAAGCTACTCCGCTCATGGGAATGGTGATACCATAAGAGATTGTGGGAGATTTGCTAAGAGTAATTTCATTGTTCACATCAGATATTTGCTAAAGCATTCTAAAGCTTATTGGGGATTGATTTAGGTATTATTGTATTATTATATCATCATAGTAGGACCTTAGCATGGTAGGCAGAGGACACAAAGTCAAATATTTGTATGCTTAATGACTTGAGGTGCTTTAAGTAATTAAAGGTAATTCTCATATTTTATTTCTTGCTCTCTTTTCTCAATTCACGTTTAAATATATTCTGTTAATTTTTCGTAAATATTCCGTTATATTTTTAAAGTCGTCATAAAACACTAGAAGTTTTTACTTGATTATTGTATATACAGCTTTAATGATAAATGTTTTGTGCAAATGAATGCTTAAAATCATTTGTATAGACATCTATTGCAATGACAAGTGAAATTTTTCCAAAGAGAACACTCAATATCGGAGTTTTTGTACGCCAGGTATAAGTGTTTGCGACACTGAGAGCCTAAAATTTACGTTTTTGTATATCACCATTGGAAACCTTCGTAAAAATATCAAATTCAAACTTTGAATAAATTTACAAATTGCAATAACAATTATGCGCTAAATGAACCAAAAAACCATTTTTAAATTTTTTCTCTTATCATTTGTGTACTGTAACACTGAATTCGTTAAATACTAAAATTGGTAAAGTTGCATTTGGCTATTGTTAATTTCCTTGGATAATAATTTGCTCGTTCTTTATACATTTTTATTAGCCGCCACTTAAAGAGAAACGTCAAATAATTGAATTCTTCTAAATATAAAAATTATATCTATAAAAGTAGGTATATAAATATAAATGTTTGATATTAAAATTACTGCTCAGTGGAACGTAGGTACTTTCAACCCTTGAAATAATCTGTAATTATAAGACATTGAAAAGCTAAATACGGCCGTAACCGGCAATAGAAGTGAATAAAATTTTAACTTTCCATTTGGAGGGTCTGGGGTTCGAAGCGATACATTCATGATTTTATATATCTATGTGTATTCCCTTTCAAGAGACCAATTAAAATTCAATGTATTTCGGTCGAATTCCAATCACTGCTAGATCACTAATTACGTTATAAATATTTTGAAGAATATTTTAATATGGTTAAATATTCATACTGTCGGAAACTCGGAATCATTAAAACCTATTCTCAATATGTTAATGACATCCGGCAGTTAACGAGAAAGAATATGTTATGAAGTAAATATATTACGTTTTATCATAGGATCATAACCTATTTTATGCCAAATTTTAATTATTCATTATGCTTAAGGTCGCCGCACTTCCTAAATAGATAAAACAACTTCTGACATTAAGTCACTGTCTCAGTCCACTGTTGGACATAGACCTCCCCAAAAGGGGGTTTATGCCCGTAATCTCCACGCTGGGCATGCGGGTTGAAGATCGCAGGGCACTGCTTTTCGCACAACATAGGGAGTGTATACCTCTTCTTCTTATTCGTATGCTCTTGGCAGATCAGTCGTGGTCAAGCGTGTTACTTGGAAGCCCGCAGAACGATGGCTCTCCATTTTTTCGACCATCCAAATGCTTGACAAGTCCAATGGAACATACATACATCTATGTACATAGAATGTCGACCTCACCACAAAATAACATTCTGCCTATCAAGCACTAACGTGATTAAGTTCATCGTTAACAGACCACAATCCGACCGCAATACCTCAAAATCCAACCGCAATATAACCAACGGCAAACGAGATTGCGTAACGAATCGAGCAATCCACGTCCTGACGTCATCCAGTCCAGACACCATCCATCTTAACGAGCGACAGGTGTAATGAGATGAAAACTCAACGATCGCGCTTTTGATTCGTTCTTCAACACATGACGAAATTTCGTCGCAAATGACTTTAAATTCTATTCGTTCATTCACTGTAAAGTACATGCCTACATTATTCTTTTATTTACTTGACAACATGCTGTTATATGGTTTCATGACATGTGAATTAAATTTTCGTTTATAAAAGTAAGGTCCTTCTGGAGGACAGCACAATTATAGACAACGACTACGAGCTCATCATAGCCAAGTAGCCAAGTAACAACGTTGTTCCAAGATATTATTATATTTCGAGAACTCAACAATTGATGTCGATGGTCTTTTGAGTGCACCTGCAAATATAGAACTATAATTTAACAAATTTCGTCCTTGATCTTAATATTTCACCTCATTAAGCTCAAAGTGATTTAAATCAAATCACTATGCGAATAAATTTATTGACTTGACAGGTATGAATTTGGCAGTTACGTTAATGTGCGTGTGAGTTTGTGTATGTGTGTATTGGTACAGGGAGTGAACGAACGAACAAATTTCGACTTTTTTTTCGTTCCATATAATGTGGTGATCATTCATAGAGCTTTTGACATGACAAAACAAGATGGCGGACATATAATACATAACATCAGCTGCCGTGTTTATAAATAAAACGAAAGCTTTTAATTATCATATTGCGTAAGGGTTAAAAAATAAAAACAATTGTCTTAGAGTATTTAGCGAGTTGTTTTAATGTTTTGCGAAATCAAATCGTCTACGTTTATTATTATTGATTGTAATTGAAACATTGTTTTTGAGTGTCCTCAACACGGGTCTGTTACGATCGATCAACAAACCACTTTCCCGCGCTGCGCAGAAACACAGAAAGCCGGCCTTGCACTGGGCTTTACAGACTTATAACTTTCATAATCCACATAACGGTTATTTCATTATAACGCTCGTTATGTTTATTATGAAACGCTATAACTATGTTGATTTTGACGTTATCTGCACGCGAATAATGTAAAACATTAGAAATACGCCTGGGATGTTTCAATTATGTTTGGTTAGGTAATTGTCATATTTCCAAACAATTCTGCGTATTTTAAGCAAATTAGTCCACTTTTTTATTTGTTTGTTAATCATAATCAGGCCCCCTGGTGCAATGGTTAGTAAACATGACTGTTGCGCCGGAGGTCGTGGTTTTGAATCCCATCCGGAATAAATATTTTCTGATGAATTGGTACAAACAAATCTGTATAAATATATATAATATTTATATGTATATGTATAGTTTTTCAGCTACCATTACAGAAGATGTGATGCTGATTTTGGAATCTGATGGCTGTATGCGGATCTCCGCAATATTAATAATAATTATTATTATTAATCTATCCAACAATATTTTAATTATTCAATAATTCAGCTCCATACAGTAATGAAGTGAAACATTCCAGCTCATATTCCTTCAATTTGACCATGCCTTCCTCTTAAGTATGTTTACGAAGGGCGCGCTTTTGGGCAAGATAATATACATAATAAAACTGCAGGCTTCCTGTTGAAATTAAAATGGTTGACCTCAAACTACTACTCGTCTATGGATCCTGAAATTCCACCAATGATTTTTTCCATTAACTTCACGAAATCTACTAGATTTAGTCTCAAGGTGACGTCAATAAGCTTTCAAATTTTCTAATCACGATTTAGAGAATGCTTATTACTTATATTCAGTACAAAAACAGTCAGATTATTTGTTTTTAATGCCTAAATTAAAAAGAAATACAGCCTCGTTGGTCGAGTGCTTACAAGGTCGACGGCTAAGTCGGAGGCATTGGGTTCGATCCCCGGGTCGGGAACTGTTCGTTTTTTTAACTTAGATTCCCTAACTTCTGGTGATTTGCTAGTTGAAACTTTTAGTAGTACGTCGGAGTCCGGATTTTTGCAGGATGTAGGTATGGCAATAGGCTTACTACCTATTTCTTGATTTAACGTAAAACGAAACTGGTGTAACTGTACAGTCAATCTACTCCTTTGAGAAGCTACAACCGTGGTGACACATTGATAAATAATTCCTTAATACTACAAAATACGTTTTAATATTACTAACGTGGGTGTCTACTACTTATACTCCTCTACCTACCTCTTCGAGGAAACACAAGCGTGATGGTACATTACCCAATAATTCCATAACATTACAACATACATAATTATTACCCAATAATTCCATTGTGGGACTTAACCGTAACTGGTCTAACGTGGGGGTGTACTACACTCCTCTGCCTACCCCTTCGGGGATTACAGGCATTTTGTTACGTACGCTTAAAAGCCGAGCAAAAGATCGTTACCCAAGACGACATATTTAATCATCATCATTATGTCACATATCTGTCCCGATCGGACGCAATCAAGCCGCCATCTTGGCTGTTCTTGACACGGAATGTGACACCGCCCTACAAATGCGTGGCGCTGTACAAAAACACCAACACTACGCCACATATATTTAGACCGTGGCGAATTACACATATTATATTGTAATCTTAATAATGAGTAATATTAATATTACAATGTATAAGAATGCCACCAGGCCTTTTGTATAATATAAACTATCTAGAATGTTAGGTTAGGTTAGTTTTTAAAAATAAATATAAAACAATAGAAATATACACTGGACTCCATTCTTAATAAAGCGCATAATAGACATGGAAATAACCATGACAGTTAATTTTGACAATGACAGTTAATTTTGTAAATGGTCTGCTATAAATATTCGTGTTTCTGTAATCTATGTTTGTCTATGTCTACATATAGGTATTTGATGTTATACATGTGATTGTTTGGGATATGGGTCATATGCTGGTCTATTACAGGTAATATGTTAAATAAACCAACATTATTCCTTATTTTACAACAACTAACATAAACTTTCAAAAGTTTTTTTTAGGCAACAAATATGTTCCTCAAAGGCACTATCACTACACTATTACTCTCCGAAGATACGACCGATATATCCACTTACCCCCTTTAGAGAACATTTTTCAAATAATAACAGTTTACAGGAACTTCCGGTGGCGCCACTGCCGCATGCGAATAAGTACTATTATATTAAAATATCCAAAAAATGACGTGAAAACTTAACTAACAATAATAATAATAATAATCGTTTATCTCAATCACTAAGGATCATAATTCACGATACATCTTAATTATAAAATAATAAACATTTCTACATTTGCATGCATAATATAGGTTGCCCAGAAAATATTAAAGTATAATACATTAAAATAAATTAGAACATTAAAAATTAAAATTAAAAACATAAAATTAAAATTAAAAACATATCACATTAAGTCAAATTAAGAAATTTAAAGATTTTAGTAAAACAAAGATTAAAAGGAAAAACAAATTATTTAATATAAAAAAAAGGGCTCTCGACCGCGTGGCATGGACTAATGAAACGTGGGAATAAACTACACTTTTGCGCGTTCTTCTTCTGGAATTACAGGCATGATTTTACTTTATTTTAAATATACAAATGACATGACATGACATAGGAGTTGAATGGTCTTAAACCCAAATATATATACTAAATAAAAAGTGATATTTTGCGCAAATTTAAATAATAGTAAATTAAATTACTGCCTCGTTGGTCGAGTGGTTGCAAGCGCGACTGCCGATCGTGCGGTCATGGGTGCAAATCTGTGGTCGAGTGCTATAGGGTTTTTCTAATTTAGAATTACTAGTTGTGATTCGGTATCTGGATCTGTGCCTGGTTTATAGCAATAAGCTCAACACATATTCCATGGAACATAAATGTAACTGGTGAAACGTGCGAGTGTAGTACACTCCTTTGCCTACCCCTTCGGGGATTATAGGCGTAATATTACGTTTTTTATTTAAAATGATATTATTGCATTAATATAAT